>JAHTLZ010000008.1:1611970-1616970 GCA_023846285.1 Phrynocephalus versicolor | reverse complement strand
TCAAGTGTCCGCCTCTGTTTCTGAATATCTTCAGGTCAGGTTCACACACACACACACACACACACACACACACACACACAACACAGTGATGTTGTGCAGCCCAATAAAGATGGTAGATGCAGTATAAATAAAGTGGCCGGATGCCGTTATAGCTTTGTTTGTTGGTGATAACTTTAATGGGTTTTAATTAGGGTGCGCTTGGGAGCATATGGTCCTATTTATTACCAGCTAATTTAATTTCCCCAATAATGATGAAAATGGAGAGGTGAGCCTGCCATTCCATCCCTTAGTGAAAAGAAAAGTGCTGGGCTCTGGAATAGGCCGAGTGGCGCGCTCCATTTCCTCGGAGGGTTTGCTGCTCGCAGACAGTTTGGCCTTGGGTTCAGCTTGCTTCTGATCTAATTTTCCTTGAGGCAGAAAAAAAGATTTCATCAGGCTTTGATCTTCCTGTGTGAACTGCTGTGGAAGTGATGGGGATTTTATTATTATTTTAAAACACACACACACACACACACACACACCATATTGCAATCAAGCTGAATGATGGGTCTCCCATTTCCCTTCTTGCGCTTGGCTTACAGTAGCACTGGGGGGGCTGTCAGTTAGTGGAGCCCGGTTGCAAAGAGTAAACGTGTCGTGGGACTTTCCAATGAGCAGGAACGATCACACCCCCTGTCCTGCTTTCCCTTCCTCCCCTTTGCCCTTAGCTGCAATCCCCAATGACCTGGAGGAGAGAAAGATTTTCCTTGCAAGGCTCTCTTGTTGCTAGCAATCTCTGTTGTAGTGCAAAAGATTGGCCTGGCCTTGGATGAGCCATTAGGAGCCGTTAGGTTTACAAAAGTCCCATGCCTAGGGGGAAACAAAAAGTGCCAAGCAGCCTGTGTTTTAAGACTCTCCCTGCACGGTGTTGGTATGTGTGTGTGCATGGGGGAACTCTCATGATGTGGGTGGTTGCTGTGGGAACTCTCTTCAGAACGGAGAGCTGCATGACCGAGAATGAGACATTTGAAGCAGGGTAGATTCCCAAGCATTTATCTGAGCAGGACAAAGTAATAAGATCCTGGGTGAGTGGTTGAGCCTAGGCAGGTGTGGAAAGGTGTGTCTCTGTGTGTTTGAGAGAGAGAGAGAGAGAGAGAGAGAGAGAGAATAGTGGGGGTGTTGGTAGTTAGTATAATGGACGTAGGAAATCTGAGCTGGACACCCCACCTAACCATGAACCTCACTAGGTGAACTGAGGGCCAGCCACTGTTGCTCGACCTGACCTACCTCGCCAGGTTGTTGTGAGAAAGAAGTAGGGGGAAAGAGAGGCAGGTGGTGATGAGCATTCCTTGTACTCTTTGGCTGTGGGGACCTTCCATTCTCTTTCCCCATCTTTTCCCACCGAGGGCTCCACTGATGGCCGGTGCTGATGAAGACATGTGCAGCCAATATTTCTTTCAGCATCTCCTAATCAAGATGTTGTACTGAGGTTTTGGTAATCCTCCTTCTCTTAATATTTATTATGTGCTGCCAAGTTGATTTGGCTTATGGCGGCCGTTCCAAGGTGCTCCAGCTACAAGGCACTGCGCGACGTATATTTACATCCAATCAATGTTTCAACGAGGAATAATTCCAGGGCTGTCTAAGAGCCATAGATTTCTTTCTCCGGTATGCACAGGATGCATGCTTGTTCGGAGGGTTTTTCCTCTGCTTGGCTGGGAGGGAGGCAGAGCGCATGGAGGGGGTGTGGGGTTGGTGCATTTCAACCTTTCATTTTGCATGGATCCTCACGTCCTACTGGTTGGATCCTGAGCTGACTATGCATGGCTCTGTCCCATTGCCCAAGCAAACCTGCTTCTGATTGCTCCAGAATCGGGTTGTGCAAAGAAGCAGAGGCTCCATCTCATCCAGTGAGAGGGTCCATGAGACCATTTTTGGCTGCACTTGTGCACACGCCTGTGTTTCTGTAACCCACTTTCAAGAGGGGCATTGGTTCCTCTTTTGGCCTGAGCCCAAAGTCCCAAGGCTGAGTCTTTGGCACCAAATCCCAAGTTGGAGTCTCTATTAAAAAACAACCCCCCCCCCCAGAAATAAAGAGAGGAGAGGGTGGGTTCTAGGTCACAACTGGAGTCCAAATATTGAGAAAAAACACAAGTTGAGTCCAAGTTGAGCCACCGATGCGACTCATGTCTGACTTAATTTCCCACCCCTGTATAGAATGTTCAGACACACACAAGTTCCTTGATGCCAAGGCTGTGGAGATCTCACACACACACACACACACACACACACACACACACACACACACACACACACACACACACACACCGTCTGCTTAAATGCTCAAGTGAGAGAAGTCTAATGATTCACCCCCTGCAGTTCCAGGTCTCTGAGATGCTGATGGCTCTACCCAGTGCTCTTGAATCCATTTTCTTACACTCGGCAAATGGAAAGTGACTGGCCTGGCCTCTCATCAAGGGGTCCCTCTAAGTGCTCTGATTGGGAAGGAGCCCGGCTGCAAAAGCCTTCTCGTCTGCAGCAGCAGATGCAAGGAGGCTGTGCGCGCGAACTCCTCTTCCACAAGGGAGGAACACCAGGGTGGGACTCGCTCCAGCCAGCCAGCTTCTGTGGCCTAGCGGGGAGGGTGCCTGATGAAGACTTGGGAGACCCGGGTTCAAATATCTGTGTGGCCATTGAAGCTCGCTGGGGGCGGACATAGTAAACCAGGCATGTCCAAAGTCCGGCCTGGGGGCCAAATGTGGCTGATTGGTTGGCCCACACATATTTTCACCTCATCAAATCTGGCCCTTCTTGCAAAAACTTTGGACATCCCATACTAAGTAAACCACTCATTGAATGCAACACATCCCTTGGAAAACATGTTCAGATGGCTGTACCTCAGGAGCAGCTGATGGTGCAGAACAGGTACTGAATCTAGAGGCACTAATTGCTCCTAGTCTCACTGTGAGGGTTAGGGAACCTGCTTGTTTTGTTTTGTTTCTTTGGGTGCCCAATGGTCTATGCCAGGGGTGTCCAAACTTTTTTGCAAGGAGGACCAGATTTGGTGAGGTGAAAACATGAGGGGGGTGACCATTCAGCCACAATTGGTCCCCGGGCCGGACTTTGGAGAAGTCTCTATAAGATGCAAGGAGGCGGGGAGGATGCTGCAGCAACGGAGCCGTGGGTGGGTAGGCTGGGCAGGTGGCTGGGGGGACAGACAGAGGCACGGAGGGCAGGCAAACCCTAAAACTGGAAGCTGATGCCTCCATCTGGAATGGGGAGGGGCCAGCTGGTGGGGAAGCATGCTGAGCCTACGGGGAGAAGAGGCCGTGGGCTGCTCAGAATTTGAAAACGGGCCACATTTGGCCCCTGGGCCTGACTTTGGACATGGCTGGTCTATGCTGTGGAGGCCTACCCACCCGCCTCTGCACTTCTCCCTTTCTTCATTTGATGTCACATTTGTTTCTTAGCACATCCCATGGTCAGGCCCTGATCTTGCCAGAAAAATAACCGTAGAAGCACAGAGTTGGAAGTGACCCTGTGGATCATTGAATCCAGGTCCAGTTAAAGATGCTCAGTGGGGAATCGAACTTCCTACCTTTGGCTCCACAGACGGAGCCTTAAACCACTGCGCTATCCAGCAGTCATCTCTGCTAAGATGTTTTCCTCTTTGGGTTTTTTTTGGGGGGGTTTCAGTTTCTGAACGTTGACATTTTGGCTGATGGAGAAAATAAGAACCCCCCTTTGTCTTTGCCTATCCCACATGCCTACCCAGAACATTAATCCAAAACACACACGCCAGCCGCCAGCAAGTCATACCGACAAGCGACGTTTACCCTGCATGATGGCTTCTTTGCTTAAAAGAAGCCTGAAGAAAAATAATAAAAAAATAATAAAACGAAGCGCTAATTCCTTCCAAACTGCAGGAAACCCCATGCTCCCACCCGCTTCTTTTGATGTTCGAGATTTCAGCTCCCTGTTAACAATGCTCTAGCTTTGAAGCATATTTTCTCCCTTATACTTAATTGATGGCAAGATGAAAGATTAACACGAATATAAGGAGAGAGGGAGCAATATGGACCCTGCCTGACGTGCTGGAGGGGTGGGGGTGGGGGAGCAGAGGTGCCAAGCCAGCGGAAAACATTTTGGGTCGCAACAGCCATCCATGGGGGCTAAAATAGCTAGGAGGGACATGGCCCTGTGTGTGTGTGTTTGCAAGTCAGCTCTGAACTGGATATAAATTGGGGGAGGGGTTTAAATCTGACCCCCAGAACATGTACAATTGGGAGTGAAGCACCTCACCCCCCCAGTTTGCTCCCTGTGGGTTCATAGAGGTGAGTGTCTTCCAGCCTAGTACTTAGTTTGCCTTTTTAAAGTAATATGTTTTTCTCCTTGACGATTGGGCATGGGGGAGCTAAGAACAAAAGAAACTGTAATTAGGAAAATTGATTAATTAAACCATTGGAGCAGAGCCAGGAAGGAATGGCATTGATTGGAGCAAAAGATCCTGGCAGTTCCTCCTGTCGTCTTTGAAGGCTGATTTTGGACACACGAGTGGACACATGCAGGGTGTGATTGGCTACCTGGAAAGGGGCACCCCTGTTTGTACCAGAAAGAGTAACTTTGCAGCAAAAGACCTCCCTGAAAACAATCCTCCCAAACGCCAATGCTGGTCCAGCTGGAGTGCATTTCCCTGTGCATCGTGTGATGGCCAGGAAATAGGTCACACCAGATTGCTCCACAAGGGATCCAAAATGCAGTCTATTTCCCAGTGTGATCACACCCTCTCTCACTGCCTCAAACTCTCTTTGGAAGGCTCAGCTTGTAACCAGCCCCTGGCTTCTCTACTTCCAGTGGGGAGTTGTTGTTGTTGTTTTTACTCACCTGTCAGTCGGTTACATTTCCTTCCCTCCCTCGCTTCGCCTGGGCGCGCTGTCACAAGGAACTGGCCCAGACGTTGTTCAGGGTTTGGCCTTGACTTCTTAAGGGTTTGGGTGCTGCTGGTCTTGCAACCCCAATTA
>JAHTLZ010000008.1:1569794-1598415 GCA_023846285.1 Phrynocephalus versicolor | reverse complement strand
GTGTGTGTGTGTGTGTGTGTGTGTGTGTGTGTGTGTGTGTGTGTGTGGAGAGGTTGGAGAGGAGGGGATCGGCCCCGCCCCTCTTAATGCATCGCCTCTCTCTCTCCCCCCCTCCGCTGTCGATAGCGTTCAAGGTTTTTATGAGGCGTGATCTCGTTACCATCGAACAGGGAGGGTTCTTTATCTCCAGCATAAATTGTTGTGGCATTCATAGCTTGGAGGGAGGGCACAGCAGGCTCACCGCCCCCACCCACCCCTGCTTGCTGGTCTCTGCCTCTCCTGGCCACTGGGTGCCCCTTGTGCCCTGGAAAAGGAGTGGTGGGCTCAGCTAATCCCCCCCCCCTCAAAAAAGGGTAGAGGAAAGAAGGATGGAAGGGGTTTGGCCACTTGGACCCTTTACTCTCCTCCTGAAAGCTTTTATTTTTTTTTGGGGGGGGAGCTATCCTTCCTGCCTATTCCTCTAGCTCAACACAGTTCAGGCAATTCCCACCCACCCACCCACACCCTCAAGCATCAGCGTTATCCCGTTAAGATGTCGAACTGAGAAAGAAAAAAATCAGGACAAAGTTGCACAGAAAGATAGAAAGTTTTTTTTTTTTTGTAAGGCTAATGGCTCTTAATGGCCTGTTCAAGACGAAAACGCCCCCAATTCTTGCTACAGACCCTGGCCAAGCTAAGGTAAAGCTTTGGGCCTTTTATGCTTCCCAACCGTAATGTGTAGGGCGCTGGGAGGGGCCAGAATGTCTGGGCTCCTGATGAAGTCTCTCTCTCTCTCTCTCTCTCACACACACACACACACATACACGCGCGCGCGCGCGCGCGCACACACACACACACACACAGCTGGTTGAAGCTCTGACCATCCCAATGCACCCAAAACCTCCAAACAGGGAGGAGGCACCTACAAATCTCCCCTTTACCTGTGCAGACAGGCAGACAGACAGACAGACAGACAGACAGACAGACAGACAGACAGACATGCCTGGACCACTGTCCACATCCCTCGGCCTGATTAAAAAAAAACCGATCAATGCCTGATTAAAAAAAAAAAAGATCAATGCTGCCACTACCTGATGCCCAGAATCTCTCCTTTGTATGCCAGCAGGTTCTCAGAAACCTTGGTCACTCTTTCTTTGCCCCTTTCCCCTCCTCAAAAGGTAGTGAAAAAGCTAAAACCAATCAGCTGGTGTGAAAGCAAGAAATAATTATCTGTATACACACTGGTTCTCCCCTTTGTCAGGCTGTAAGTGCTTCTTTGGGGTCCAGCAACAACGAGGGAGGGAGGGAGGGGGGAGGCCTCTGGAGTGATGTTGGGCACACAGATTCATGTTCGGTGGGCCTTAATGGGTTTTCTCTCCCCCCCCCGCCACTCCCCACATCCCTGCCAGCTCTATGGAGTGAGATTATTCCTTTATTCCGCTAATGGCCAAGGACAGCTGTGTCTCCTTGAACTACTGCTTGCAGCTGTTGTTGTGAAACTGCACCAAACAGGGCTACTGAGGGGGAGGCAGCGGGGAGGCGCGGGGGGGAGGGAGGTCTCAGGCTGAAGGGACGGACCCCTTTGTGCCACCCCACGGACCCCTGCGCAAAGCCCTCACCCTCCTCCTCCTCTGTTTGGTGCGGCCACAAGGGCCGGGCGAGTGCTGCTCCCTCCTCCCAAAACAACCCTTCCCCGATGGAGTCCGACATGCGCCCTGTAATTTTCCCAAGGAGGGGGTCTATCGGGCATACAGTGCTGCCACTGTGTGTGTGTGTTCTGGTGGCAGGGAGGCTGTTTTAAAGTCTGTTTGGAAACAGCACAGAGGACAGAGCAGCTCTCCCCTCCCTGCGGCTAATGGTTGCATCTGGATGCATAGAAACATCTTGTTTTGGAGAAAGGATAGTCGGCTCCCCCCTACATGCATACACACATCTGGTTCTGGGCACAATCCAGTGGGCGAGTTTTGATGCCTCCCCTCCTATCCTGGGAGGAAAGCTGTCTTGCTTGCCCATTCATCGCTCAGGCTTGGCAATCATCACACAGGAAGCCTGTTCTTGTAGCAGGTGCAGCTTCCCTGGCCCAGGAAACTTCCTGGCCTCTATGAGAGCAGAACCTGGAAAGAGGCAGCGGCATTTACATGGCCAGGCTTTGGTCCTGCCATGGTGCCTTGCAGTGCTGTTTTCTAACAGGGGAGGCATGTGTTGCTTCCTGGCAAAGATTCTGGGGTGGGAGGTTTCATTCAAAAAATTGCCTGCTTAAAAGTGCTGCCTAGGGAGATGGGGGAGGGGGAGGTCCTAGGCAGGTGCTCTGGCTTGTTCCTATCACCCCCTGCAGGGTTCAAAGACGGGCTCGGAATGGGAGGCCACCGTCTCCTGGGGGGGGGTCCTCTTTGCAATCCCATACCTCCTGGGACCTGTAGGAGCCTGCCTTGCCTCTCTGGAGGTTCTTCTCCCAGACTCAGGGATCAAACCAAGGTTTCGTCTGTCACCTGTTCTGCCTTTCCGTAGCTCCTTCCCCACCCTCCTTCGCTCTCTGCCTGGGAGGAAGGTGGAGGTGAGGCTTAATTAGTCACTCTGAAAAAAGACTTGGAGATCCATGGGTGCAAAGTGATTTTTATGTTAGTTTTTTTTTAAAATTTCCAGAGAAATTATTCATGCTTTTAAAACAAAATTATGGCAATTCTCCATCCTTTTCTCTGTGGGGTATAATTGATAGTTTTTCAATCAGCTTTGCTGCTAATTTAGCTTTTTATTATTCACACTGAATCCATAAAGGGAAATCACACATGCACATTTTCTTTCTCTCTTTGGAGGGTATCATTCTCTTTCTTTCTTTCTTTCTTTCTTTCTTTCTTTCTTTCTTTCTTTCTTTCTTCTTCTTCTTCTTCTTCTTCTTCTTTCTTCTTCTTCTTCTTCTTCTTCTTCCTTCCTTCCTTCCTTCTTCTTCTTCCTTCTTCTTTCTTTATTTCTCCTCCTCCTCCATCCCAGAAGCAGCTGGGCACTGCCTCAATAGAAGAGGCCAGTGCATGATCAATCCTTGCATCTTCCAATCCCATCTTCCCTTTTTTAAAAAACAGATCACCATTGGGTTCCACTATTCATCACTGCCAGATCCCTTGAGGTCCCAGTTTTGCCTGGTTGTTCCCTGGGATCCTCCTAAAGCCAGCATCAGGCAAGTATGAAAGGATTCCATCTCCTGGAGAAACAGGTTCCCGGTACCTGTTAAATATTCCTGGGAAATCTTATTCGGGAGGTTTTTATCGCCTTTACCCATCTTTAATCGCACTTAAACCGGCCAGGAGTCATCCGCCGCAGGTGCGTCGCCTATCAGGAAGGGAATCCATCTCTCTCAATAAGGAGGCCTAATTCCATGGCTTAATAGCGCTATTAATTAGTGCTGTAAACGCCCCAAGAAATATCTGCAGTTTGCTTGTCTGCGTCTGGATAAATACTCAACTCGGGGGAATATTTTGAGAAGGAGGAGAAATCTTTCCGGGCTATGCGGAGCGGAAATGGTAGACTTTTAGGGGGTTTGAACAGCCGGGTGAGCTGGGAGGGCGCGCTCTTCAGTCAGCCGGGCAGCAGCCGCAGACAGCTATCCAACAGGGAAAGAGTGCAGGAGCATCTCCGTCGCCCTGGCTAGTGCCGACGAGAGATCTCGATCTGGCGAGATGCTTAAGGAGGATGCGAGGCCCTCTGAGTGCAGGGCAGAGCCTGGAGGGATCATTCCACGTGGGCGCTGCTTTGTGGAAGGGCTGTTTCAGATTTCGGCCAATTTGAGGTGCAGCATCCGTCTCTTCAGCCTGCAGAAAAGAGCGGCGGCGGTGGGGAGGGGGGAGTCAGGTCCCAGCTCTTCCAGAGGACCCCCGCCGGGGGAAAAGGAGCCTTGCACGTCCGTCCTTCCAAACCCAGTTCGCAAGCCGCTTCTGGAGGAGGAGGGCAGGCAGGACGTGACCAAGAAGCCCAGCGGTTGATTTTGGGGGCCAACAAGAGTCTTGCGCTCCGGGGGTGGGGAATGAGTGGGTGGTCAATGCAGGTCTCCAGCTGTGCCCGGCCTGGAAGTGTCCTGGCACGACTCCGTGGCCGGTGCAGCGCTTCCTGCCCTTTCCGTTGGAAAGGAAATCGATCTTTGGCCGCAGCGGGCTGACAAGAAGGTGTCAATCAGGCAGGTATCGGAAAGCTCTGTTCCCACTTAATCGGCTTTGACGGGCAAGGCAGAGCGTCTTTGCACGGGAGCCGGCGGTCCCCCCCCCCATGCACACACACACACACACACACACACACACACACACACCGCGCTCCTCCCAAGATCGATCGCCGGCGCCCAGCTGGCCTGCCACCCACGCCTCGGTGCCCATCCGTCTCACTCGGAGAGTTGGGTTGGCGGATCATGCCTGCCTACGACCGCTGAGCCGGCAGACGAGAGGCAGGAGGCGGCCTCTCCGGGAAGTGTGTGGCCAGAGGCATCTTGGACGCCTGAAGCAAAAGACCTGGGCTAAATAAGATGGGAGTGGGGTCATTTTCAGGGAGATGTGCAGAGACCTGGCTTGGAGACTGGTACCCGCTTCCTTCCAGCAGTGGGCAGTTGGGTATCTCACTAGACCTGGCTTATTAGATGGCTTCAGCTTAAAAGCATGAATAATTTCTCTGGAAATTAAAAAAAAAAAACAACTAGCATAACAATCACTTTGCACCCATGGTTCTCCAAGTCTTTTTTTCAGGCAGAGAGCGAAGGAGGGCAGGGAAGGAGGTAGGGAAAGACAGAACAGGTGAGAAGGACAAACCCTGAGTCTGGGAGGGGAAGCTAAGCCCCCCTGGCAGCGAGGCCAGGCTGGGCGGTTAACATCAGTTAATCAAAATACAGACATAATCACATACAGTTAGTGCAATAAAATAAATTTAGAAAGGAAGGTAAATAAAAATAAAAAGTGAGGGCGGCATAATATTGACAAATAAAGGGACATCCCAAAGCAATTAATGTGATTATAAAATACTAAAATGTAAATGGTAAAGCTGTAGGCGTGCAAAATTATATAAAATGCCAATAAGGAGTCATTTTAATGGGTGTACTTGAGAGAGTATGGAAAAGGGGGGAGGGTGGTGACTCAGTGGCAGAGAAAACCCTGCGATGCAAGGCATAAGTTGCAGGTTTAGACTCCTGGCAGAGTCTCCCAAAGGGCAGGGAATTACCCCATGGAAAGGCCCCAAGAGCTGTGGGTGCCAGGGAGCATGGGCGGATTTTGAGTGAGATGGAAAAAAGACTGATGAAGGCGTAAATGCCTCTAGCGGTATTCCTAAACTCCTAGATTATTTGCATTCTACGCTGACATTGCCTGTGTATGTATATATATAGAGATAGATACACACAGTGAGAACATTGGCATTCTTGTCACAGCTCATTTCGACAGCCAAGGGTTTTCTAATCATTCGCAAGGTCAATTAGGAGCCCTCGTCCTGTAATTTTCTGATTGCTGCCTGCCCGGCCATCCCTAGGATTTTTTTATTGATCTGGTTTTTCTTCGCCGGATCCTGAAGGGTGCTGGGCGGTGGCAGGCAGTCACAAGCAATTTGTGAGAAGGGCCGCAAATTTCTGCAGCGTGCAAGAAGATGGAGAAACTGCATTCCGTGCTTAAGCGGACAAGGAGAAGGAAATTGAGGCGAGGAAAGAGAGGGTTGGGTGGGTGGGAGTGGGAGGCAGAGATTGCTTATGCCAAGCCCA
Organism: Phrynocephalus versicolor; assembly: GCA_023846285.1. NCBI lineage: Eukaryota > Metazoa > Chordata > Lepidosauria > Squamata > Agamidae > Phrynocephalus > Phrynocephalus versicolor. Next base: position 1,592,717 of record JAHTLZ010000008.1, on the reverse strand, counting down.
CGGACGAGACAGCAGGGCCTTGACTTGATGAGCAAAAACAAAAGCTAGTCAGGTTTTCCCAAAGAGGCATTCGAAGCAAAGGCAGCTGCACTGACCAATGAACACAGCTCCGAAATCAGCATCTTGTGCAGTTTCATAATGTCAACGCACACTCTTTCTTCTCAAGGAAAACCATGGGGCTTAAGCCCTGCTCAGAATCACAGCTGTGAAAACAAGATCTTCTTATGCTTTCCTGGGAAATGTTTAACCAGAGGTGGAATGGCCATGTGACAGGACGGGGATGCTTTGACCCGGAGATTCCCTGCTTTGGCATGGAGGTTGGACTGGATCACCTTTGGGGCTCCTTCTAATCCTATGGTTTGATTCAGGGAAAGGACAATGAAGGAGACAGCCATATTTTGTCCTCTCTGTTCTAGTCATGGGCCGTCAAGTCAGCCTCAATGTACGGCGACCCTACGAATGAGCTCCCCGAAGAGTCCTCCCATTCACTGCCCTGCTTAGCTCTTGCCAACTCAAGCATGTGGGTTGAGTGAGTCCATCTCACATTGGGCTTCCTCTTTTCCTGATACCTACTACCTTCTCTTTTCCAGATGACCCTGCTTTCTCACGAGGTGGCCAAAGGAGGACAGCTCCAGCTTCAACGTTTTTGCCTCCAGAGAGAGTTTGGGGCTGGATGGATCTAGGATGCACTCGGCCGCCTCTCTGTCCTTACCTGGGGGCAAAGCTGATAACAGTGAGATTTTAAGTAAGCACGTAGAGGAGGGTGCTTATTCTCTGTGGGGACCCAAGCACCTTTCTCTGGCCAGTTGGTAAAACACACACACACACCCCCGTCAATTCTCAGTCATAAACCTTGACAGTGGTTGTTAAGTCAAGGCAAAGCAAAGGAAAGTCTGCTTCTATACTGCCCCATACCCCTTCAAGTAGTCTCTGGGCAGTTTACAGTTTGAATTACAGTATGCAGGCTACACCCCACCCACCCACCCAGCGAGCTGGGTACTCATTTTACTGATCTCGGAAGGATGGAAGGCAGAGTCAACCATGAGCCTGCTACCTGGGATTGAACCCCAGGTTATGAGCACAGTTTTACCTGCAGTACAGACATTTATCCACTGCGTCACCAGGAACTTCTACTCTGTCAGGCTCTGTTTTGCAATGCCGTGCAAATCAGTATTTTGATTGGGTGTTTCTGCATGGCAGGAGGTTGGACTTGATAGCCCTGGAGGTCTCTTTCAACTCTAGGATTCTGTGATTCTAGGAACTGCTGGGAGGCGGTGCTCTTTGGATGGAATTAGCAACCCGTCCAAGTGCAATAAAACCCATGTGTCTGCAGAGGCACACAAATGTGGTCGCCACTTGAGGGAGGGATGGGGAGGCCCAGCAGGACACCCTCCCAAACTGCCGGAGAAGGATGAGAAGGCTGAAGTGTCCCAGGAAAAGTCACAGAGGCCTTGCCCCCCTGGAGCAGCTGTTCCCCCTGCCTCCCGATCCGGAGTGAGTCCAGGATCCAGGCAGGCGTGCTGAGGGCCAGCTAGGTTGCTAATTACTGAGATTGCAGGCTTTGCTGTGGGAAATGGAGGCTGGATTTAATTGGAAAATGGAAGCGCCTTGTCTCCCTTGCCTGGGGGTTAAAATCACACACTGTGGCTTAATAGAAACTATCTAGAGTCGCTTTCTAAGTAATTAAGCAATAATGTACGAGCGTGGAGCGAGCGTCCCAGCTGGGCGCAAGGGTGACGGCGCCTGATTAAAGGTTGCCACGCTCTCCAATCAGTCCCTGAAATTGACTTTCAACCTCTCCACTTTCTCCTTCCCTCTGGTCTGTCCCACTTTGGAGCTGCATTTCTCCCGTTCATGAGGCTGGAAGGAGGCTGATTGTATGTGGATGGAAAAGCAGGAGGGGGCCTGCGCCTCAGGGTCAAGGCATCCAGGAGGGTAGCAGAGCATGAAGTGGTGTGCATTGGAAGGCCACACAGGGTGCTCTCCGCGGCTATAAGTCCAAGTGGCCACTTTCCCCCAACCATTCTTAAAAGAGGCAGCAAGTGTCTACACATCCCTGGCTGAGAAAGGAGACCTGGAGAATCACCCAGTTTTATTTGGGGCATCTGGCTGGCTAGTGTGGCAATGCAGCAGCAGCAGCAGCAAACAACTTGAGCATAACACACCAAACAACATAGCAGCAGAAGCGAGACAGGTCAGTATAATTGACACTGCAGTTCCAGGGGATGCCAGAGTTGAAGATAAAGAACTGGGAAAACTATCAGAGCCCTGGAAATTGAAAATATATCACTTGTGAATGAAATGCACCTCAATGGCCCCCATTGTCATCCTGTCTTTGGGAACAGCCTCAAGACATTTCATGCAGAATTATAAACCATTGCAGATTTCAGGAAGAACATGATTGGAGCAACAAAAATGGCAGGAAGAGGAACAGCAATACAAGGATCATTTCCGTGCAAACTGTGCCACGCTTGGTTTTCTGTGTCAGCAGCTTTGCAAAGGAAAATCAAAGCACCAAGGGTGGCTCCTTCTTTCTTCAGTGGATCTCGTGTTTCCAGACAACCTATGAAATCCGCCAGGTCCCCCAAATCCAAAATCTGTCTAGCTCACGGCTGAGGAAAATGCAGCCAAACGGTCAAACTTCTGCAGCGCCGGCCGCCTGCTGCTTGACACAGCCGTGTTTATGCTGCTGATATTTTTCAAAGTTAAGAGCTAATTAATTCCCGGCCTTGATCGAAAGCGTAAACACTATGCCGGTGCATATTTAATCTATTATTCTGGCCCTGTAATTAAATTAAATCAAAGAGATTTTCCATCGGCTCAGGTTACAAAAAAATAAATAAACATAAACATAAAAATACAGCCCCGCATGCTTGGCTGCATCAGCAGGGCAATTACGGTAGGAGATTAAAAACCCCTTTAGTGACATAATGAAATGTTACTTTGTATTAAAAAAAAGGGTGGTGGTGGTCCAGGATCTCATTTTGAGCTCTGGCAGGTTATTAGGGATTCAAGGGCCAAACTGGAAGCAAGGCAGGGTATTTTTAATTGCTGGCTCATTTGCATTTAAAGCAGTACCTGATTACCTTCACACCGGTCCCACACACATAGGGGGGGTGTTTAAGGGGGCATCAAGAAATGGGATGAGGAAACAGATGGCGAGCCTTGTACCAGATGACTAAATACTGGATGGCCCCGGGTGCTGCTTCTTTTGGTAATAATTGTTGGTTTTAGCCAAGCGATGGTATTACAGGGGGCTCAGCTTCCCAGGGTCCTGCTGATGAAACGAAGACATCTCTGTGTTTCTCATCCAGAAGAGTATGAAATCAGTATTTGATATACTAGGAGCCTCGTGGTGCGGTGGTTAAATGCCTGTCCTGCAGCTAAAACTGTGCTCGCCGCCTGGGGTTCAATCCCAGGTAGGAGGCTCATGGTTGACTCAGCCTTCCATCCTTCCGAGGTTGGTAAAATGAGTACCCGGCTTGCTGCGGGGGTGGGGGGGAGAGCAATGTGTAGCCTGAATACTGCAACTAAACTTTAAACCAGTGGTTCTCAATCTGTGGGTCCCTAGATGTTCTTGGACTGCAACTCCCAGAAGCCTCCACCACTTGCTGAGCTGGAAGGGGTTTCTGGGAGTTGCAGTCTGGGGACTCACAGGTTGAGAACCACTCCTTTAAGCCATCCAGAGACTACTTGAAGTGGTATGGGGCGGTCTATAAGCAGAACACTTTAATGTTGGCCAGGCTGGCTGGAGAGTTCGGGGTTGTGTCCAGATATCTCTCTGTAGGGCCACAGGTCGGGAGTTGGATTCCCCACTTTCCTCCCTGTGAGTAGAGCCAGCCTAGGCACAGTAGTCCCAGGGCTCCCTCCAGAAAGAAAGGAAGGGGAAAACCACATCTGAATTCTCTCCGCTCGGAAAACCCTAGAACGAGCTGCCAGAAGTCGGAATTGACTTGACTCCGAATGATTATGATTAATCCAGGCAAGGAGACCGCCTGTTATTCTCAGCGCAATCCACACGCGCACACCCCCTCACCCTCGGCTGTATTATTTTCTCCAAATTAGACTAAGCGTAGCACAGATGATGACACCGTCTTTTGATTCTGCTCGCCAACAAATGTTCTTTCCTGCCACTTCGCGGGATGATTGCCGAGAGACGCAAACCTCGAGTGCCTCCCGCCCTCTCCTTCTTTTCCCTTTGGCCCACTCTGGCGTTGCTTAGAGAAGAAATACGAACCAAACACATGTAACAGTGGGATCATTTCAAAATCCATCTTCTCTGTGTGCGTGCATGTTGCAGGCACACACACACACAAATACACACACAGAGAGAGAGAGAGAGAGAGAGAGAGAGAGAGAGAGAGAGAGATTGAGAGAAGTGTTTCTTTAGCATTTGGCTCCAAACTACAGGAAAAGAGATTCCATTTGAACATTACGAAGAACCTTATGACAGTTAGAACTGTTTGGCAGTGGAAGATGCTGCCACAAAGGAGGGTGGTGGAGTCTCCTTCTTTGGAGGCTTTTAAGCAGAGACTGGATGGCCATCCTGTCAGGAATCCTGTGATGGGGGTTCCTGTATGGCAGGCGGGTTGGGCTGGATGGCCCTTGAGGTCTCCTCCAACTCTACAGTATGATTCTATGACTCTTAACCTGTTGCCTAACTCCGTGCTGTTCTGTGGCCGTCCAGAGTGTGTGGCATCAACAGCGTTGCAGGGAGGATGGTGGCCCCTTGTGTCTTCTAGTCCTCTATGCTTCACCCCCCCCCCCCCCCAAAAAAAAAGATCTCTGCTAGGGAGTCTCCGGTGTCTCATTTTGTCACAGATGGGAAATCAATTTGAGGAAATAGTTTTCGAGTCAGACTCAACTTGTGTGTGTGTGTGTTTGTGTGTTTTCAAGTCTCATGGGCTCAGCTCATGACTCAGAACCAACTCACTCCTCCTTTTTCTCCTGGGGTAAAAAAGCTTATTTTCAACAGGGACTCGAACTCAGGACCCAGGACTCGTTATCAAAGACTCAGCCATGGGGCTTGGGACTCAGACCCAAAGAGCTTCTTATCTGACCTCCCTCTTGGAAGAGGACTATAGATAGGCAAGTGTTTGCACAAGTGTGGCCAAACGGTAACAGGGACCCCCTTGTTCCAATGGGATGGAGCATCTACTTTTTGCACAACCTGATTCTGGAGCTCTCAGAAGCACAATCAGCCCAGGATCTGACCAGTAGGATGTGAGCATCCATGCAAAACGAAGGGTTGAGATGGAGCCATGGCTTGAGTGGTTGGTGACCCATGCCTTCTGCCTCCCTTTCAGGTGAAACAAAAATCAAAACAAGCATGGATCCTGTGCATACCTGGGAGAAATGTATGGCTCTTGGACAGTCCTGGAATGATTTCTTGTTGAAACATGGATTGGATGTAAATATACATGTCTGGGGACTCAGATCTAAAAATGGGCCAACACTGTTGCATTGGGTGACCCTTTAACCTAGAAATGCCGGCCTGCAATCCATCCGTCTGTCCATCCATGCTTTTGGCTACCAATGGGCCGAGATACCCTTTGGCGAAGAAAGAGCCCTGGAGAAATCAGGAGAATGGCATTAAAAGCCACAAAATGAAGCCAAAAGCAGGGTGTTATCGCTGCATTCCATGTTTTCCATGTTCCCACTGACCTTAATTACTCTTCTTCTTTTCTTCTTTGCTTCCCCCCCCCCCTCTGATGTTATCTGAAATGTTGAAATGAGCACATTTCCCATCTGATCTGTGACAAGAGAAGTTTTCTTGCAAACCTAGACACTTTTAAAGTAAGGAATGAAAGACCAAAGTTAAATTTAGTTAGCTAGCATTTTTATAGGGGTGGACGGATGGACGGGCTGAGGCCTGAATCTTGCATTTCCTCCCCTGAATTCTCTGGGCAATATGGGGTCTTCCTCTCCTCCAGGAACTCTTCTATGAGATGGAAGTTCAGGCAGCACCAGGGTGAACAACAGTCGAATAAATAAGCAAAAGGACATGGTTTATTTATATATTGATCGGACGCCCGAGGAGGCCGGATAATGAGGGGGGACTCGTCAAGAGCATGAAAAGAGAGAGAAAGAGGAAACTCACTAAATGTACCAGAAAGAGAATTGATGGAAGAAGATGTGAAGCAACCGGTGTCCTAAGGAGTCCAGCTGGCTAGGAAAGGTCAGTTCTGAAGGGCGATTCGATGGAAAGAAAGAGGCAGGAAGGGGTACGATCAGGATATGAGGGTGGGAGAATCTCAGCGGATCTGGGTGCCCAACCCAACGTGGGCAAAAAACTTCTACTCTCTGCTCCAGTTCATATCCCATTTCTTTAGGCTTCTTAAACCAGCCAGAGCTGCAAGTCTTTAGCTGTTAGCTAAGAGGTTGAATCCCGTGGCCGCAGCTTTGGTGGGATGGGTGGTGGTGGTGGTGGAACACGGTGGCTTGCCCCCTTACTGTAGCCTTACCCTGTTCATTGCCACTTGACCTTGTTGAGGCCATAGGATCATAGAGTCACAGAATAATGGAATTGGAAGGGGACTACAAGGCCAATGAATCCAGCCCCCCTGGCCCCTGCTGAAGGGGGCAAACTCAGATCGAAGCAGATCATCGGTTCTATTGTCATACTACTCTAACAGTAAGGAAGTCCCCCCCCCCGATATTCAACCCAAAACTGGCTTCCTGTAACTTGACCCCGGTTGTTGCGTGCCATGCACTCAGGGACAGAACCTGGCCGTCCTCTAGAGTAAGACAGCCTCTCAAGCACGTGGAAAAGTGCTGTCTTTTGGATTCAGAAAGCTGTGCAAGAATCCAGGCAGTGAACAAGCCCAGGGAAAAAAGCAGGCAAAAAATACTAGAAATGCAACTTGGATTCCAAGCACCCCTGCCAGGAGGCACCACCCCCCGCCCCCCGCTGCCCATCTCTGGAGGCTCTGCTGCTTGTTTGCTTTCCTGGGCTCGCTTCGGCTTAGCTGAGTTTGTTAATAACCAAGTTAATCCAGATCAAATGTTATCTCCCTGATGGAAAACAGTTCTTCAAACGGAGCAACCAGCTGTGGATCCTGCCACCTCCCTCCACCCGCAATCCCACCCCCATTGGCAACACTCTGGAACGCCTCAGTAACACCACGGGTGGTTATGGATGAATTTGCTTAAGAGATTGTTATCCGGCATTTTTGTTTAAACCTAACATGTCAACAACAACAACAACAACAACAACAACAACAACAACAACAACAACAACAACAACAACAACAACAACCAGCCCAATGCAAAATAAGACACCAGCCAAAACGCATTGCCGACCCGTCAGCCCAGGGACATGCAACTTCCACATGCCCCACGTTTAAACATGCTGAAAAGCTCACAGAAGAGAACACATTCTCACAGGCATTTGTGGAAATGTCTGTCTGTCTCCCTTCCGTCCGCCAGGCGCCTACCCTCACAAGGGGAGGAAAGTCGAGGATGTTTTGATGCCTTTGACCCCAAAAGCCTCCGGACGGTTTTGCTCTACTAGTGGACTCTGTTAACAGGGGTACTGGGGTGGGCATGGAATGCCAAGGACCCACCTCCACCAGCACCACCAGCAATTGGAAGCCCCCTCCCCCCATTGAAGGGCTGTTCCCTTCACTAGGTGGTGTGACTACATACCCCATGACCTTGGGAGGAGGTGGTGGGCACTCCAACGTTGGAGGCCTTTGAGAGAAAACCGGACAACCATCTATCCCATCTGCTTTGATTTGATTTCCTGTCTGGAGTGGGTGGTGGTGGTGATGGACAGACTCGATGGTCTTCAAGGACACTTTCAGCTCCATCATTCTAGGATTCTGTGTCACCTTGATGCCCCGCGGGACCAGTCCAGGAGGGTCTAGAGCAGTGGTTCTCAACCAGTGGGTCCCCAGATGTTCCTGGACTGCAACTCCCAGAAATCCCTTACAGCACAGAGAGTGGCGGGGGCTTCTGGGAGTTGCAGTCCACGAAAATCTGGGGACCCACAGGTTGAGAACCATTGGTCTGGAAAGCATCTGTGGTAGACCTCTTCTGGGCAATGAGAGCCTCTGGAAGTCCTCTTTGCCATGGATCCACGGTTGCTCAAGCGAGGGTGAAATCGAAGCACCGCTGGCCGTGCAGCTTACTTCTCCCCCTGCCTCTTCTTCCTCCTCCTCGTAGGTGAAATGATGGCATCATTCAGATCACAAGAGGAAAGAGGCTGGGTCAGGCTGTGGTCACGATTTGGCTCAAGTGGGCAGATACATCACAGCCCTTCGGCGGCAACCGGGGGAAGCAATCAATGAGGAAATTGAGATAAACGCACACTAGCCGCGGCCCAGCTCAGACCCATTCATAAAGGAGCCATTTAAAAGCCATAACCTTCCCGCAGGAGCCATTAGGGAGCAAGGCATGTGTGGATGACATCACTGTGGGCACTGTGGGTGGTGGCCCCCAGACTGGGGGGAGCCGTCGCTGAGGACCAACGCTGGTCACTGAAGCACATGGACATAGGAACGCCTGTTGCATTTGTACACACGTGTCAGCATCTTTCTCTGGCAGGAGCAATCGCTGGGTCACCCTGCGGGCACATGATCTTCTCTGATTTCAGAAGCTAAGCAGGCTTGAGGCTGGTGAGTCTTTGGGTGGGAGACACATCCTCCCATAGAATACCACGTGGCTCCAGGAGCAGTGGTGGCTGATGACTCCCATTTTGCAGGCATTGTGAATCCATGCCATGTGTTTTCAGTCTGCACTTAAGAGAAGGTGCACTTAGAATCCTAGATTTGTGGAGTTGGAAGGGGGGGCTCTAAAGCCATCAAGTCAAACCCCACCCCACCCCATGCTCAAGGCAGGGATCCAAACTGAAGCAGATGGGACAGGGGGTTGTCCTTTTTTTTTCTTCTTGAGCAACTCTTGCGTCGGAGTGCTCCCCACTTTTTCGAGATGTTGAGCGTATTTTTTGAGGTGAGGGCCCAGCCTCCTGCATAATGTGTGTAAAGTGCAGAACAAAATCCAGAGTGGATTCACAGGAGCCCTGAAATGGAAGCCGCAGCTGCCACTGGGCAGGAAAGATCCTTGTCTGAAACACCTGCAGCCCCATGGCTGACCCTGACACAGCTGGCAATATTGGGCTAGGTAGACCAAGGCAGGCTCGGCATAAGTTAGGCACCTTATGCTGTCCTGTCAACTTTCCAAACAACTGGTTGTCTGGTTAAGAACATAAGAACATAAGAAGAGCCCTGCTGGATCAGGCCAACGGCCCATCTAGTCCAGCTTCCTGTATCTCACAGTGGCCCCACCAGATGCGTCTGGGAGCGCATGAGACTAGATATCTGTCTCCTGATACCACTCCCCTGCATCTGGCCTTTGAAGTACCCTGGTTTTAAGCCTGGAGATTACACATCTCCATCATGGTGTGTAACCTGTGATGGACTTTTCCTTCAGGAATCTGTCCAATCCCCTTTTGAAGGCATCCAGGCCAGATGCCATCACCACATCCTGTGGCAGGGAGTTCCACAGACTAACAACACGCTGGGTTAGAGAATGGTCTTCTCCTTTGCACGCCATACAGTTCCTAGAACCAGGTTCCACGGCATAAAAGAGGCCCAAGGAAGGAGTTGAATACAGAACTGGGCTGTCTTTTCCAACTTGGGGGCTGCCTGGAAGTCAGCTACTCCATGCGGGGCCAGAGAAAGACAGAAGAGTTAAACTGCACATACACACACCTCATTGTTTGGTCACACAGGAGCAACCTGTCCAGAGAACCCTGGAGAAGGGAGGGAACGAGGAGGAGGGGAAAGGGGGTGGGAGGATGTTTGGAGGGTGTGTGTGTGTGGAATTGGGAAGCTTGAGTGCCAATAATCTCATCTTTGTGCCTGTGGAGGTGGACACCTCTGCCTCACCCTGTCCTGCATCGACTACTGGGAGATAAGAGGGCCTTTTCAGCCCTTTTGCAGGCAACTTTGCGAACACTGCAGTTGTTGTATTTAACAGCTCGGCCACCCAATCTTACCGAGGCCCTTTCAAGGAATCTACGGAGGGCTTTCGCCTTGGTGCCCTGGCGACTGACTCCAGGACCCACATACCTGTGGGTCGTTCCTGGTGGATCTCAGCTCTGCTCACGAGTCCCCTGAGTGGAAAATGCCACGCCAAATGCCCGTGGGCACAGAGGATGGCTTTTCCCAATGTGGAGGGCATGACGACCGGGTGGAGGAGGCAGCAAGCAGCCGAGAGCTGCCCGTGGCCAGTTATTCATTTGTTTTCATGCTTCTGTCGCTCAGCCTTCCAGCCGGACTCTATAGCGAGGCCGGAGGAGGAAAGCAGGGATGGAGGAGAAGAGACTGACTTAATGCAAGCCAGAGTTGCAGAAGCAATTACATCTCATTAGCAGGAGTTAATAATGTGGCTTTTAAAAAAGATTAGAGCGGTCTTGGCGAGAGGGACAAATGGATTTTGCCTTTTAGTGCCCTTGTCTCTTGGGGCGGGGGAAGAAGGATTAAATCATTTGTATGGGTGAGGGGAAAAATCATCATAAAAGAAAATGACCAGCAGTGAGATTAAGACCATTTAAATGGGAGATGCTTCAGACGCATGTGGTTCTGAGTCACAGGCAGGGGAATGAACTTATCATGCCTTACTGCCAGCGATGAATGGTTTTCTTGTTTACACGTCACCAGCCTAGGATTGTGACGGAACCAGAGACTCTTTCCTCAACAAGGAGAAGCACTTTGGGGGAGTGGGGGTTGCATGGCAATTACCTCCTCTTTCCTCAAAGCCTGAAAGTGCCTGGTTTAGAAAGAGACATAGATATTTAGTCCCACCCCCACAAACTTTCCTAAGCCTTCTGAGTGGATCAGGAGGGAAGGACTTCGTGCGTGAAACCCCTGCTTTGATGCCCTCTAAACATTGATCATCCTTTGGGTACCTCACAGGGAATCCAGAGTAGCCCTGAACATCTGACCATCCAGGAAAAAAATGCAATCAAGATATGTGATAAGACATTGGGCTTCAGGCATTATCTGGGTGGAACTTTTATTTGGTTTATGACCACCCTTGGGGCAGTTTTCTCTGCCTACAACCTTTGCGTCTGTATTTCTGCTGGAGGTTCCCTGTGTGGTGGAGTAGCCGGACGGATAGAATAGGACTATTAGGAACAGGAATCGATTCCCTGCTCAGCCACGGAAGGTTGCTGGGGGAGGGGGGGACAGTGGAACTGGTAAAACCATTCCTTCAGTATCTCAGTTCACCTTGAAGGCCGTATTCGAACCAATGTAAGTTGGTTCCGGCTCGAAAGCATAGAACTGTTTCAGTCTATGGTCTCCTTCCTGTGGCCCCGACAAGATCTCCCTGCTGTGCCCAAGAAGCCATTGTTAGTGGATGGAGAAGCCCACGGGAGGGGTGGGGAGACTTTGGGGCCCTTGGATTGCTTGCCTTCCCTCCACCCCCCCGCCCCCCGACATGCACTGGCGGCGTGCTGAAAACCTGCTCTGAGTTACAGCGAGCTGATGAGGCTCCTGATAGAGGGATTGTTTTCTTGTACAGAAACCGAGCTGCATTTATCTCGCCTTGGCATCGAGAGGAAGAAGGCAAAGAACGTTGTAGGGGGGCTTGGCCTTCTCCTGAATGAAGCGAGAGAAGTGAGGGGCCAGAACGAGGCGGGCATCTAAAGGAGGAGGAGGAGGAGGAGGAGGAGGAGGAGGAGGAGGCTGCTGCCAGGGGATTGACATTCACTCCCACCCAATTACCCCCACCCCATTCTGTGGGTCAGGGAGGAATTCCTCCATGGAGATGATCTTGGTCATTCTTTGGGGGAGGAGAAAGGGCCAGACAAGTGTCAGCTGTGGCTCAGATACCACAGAAATGGTAATGCAAAAAAATAGGCTACAGGCAATATCTTTATAGGCCACTAATAAAAATAAAAAACATTGCAAGCTTTCTAGGGTAAAACACTCTTCTTCAAAGGAGGCCCCAAACATTCAGAGACGGCAAAAGATATGCTATGCCAGGTTATTCTTAAAGTTCTTGGCTAAATGATGTTGAATTCTTGGCTAGATGATGTTGTAGGACAGGCAAGGGGTTTTCTTGGAGGAAGGAAGGAAGAGGGCAGTTGTAAAAGCTGCTTAAGGATTGGGTTTCAGCTCACTCTCCCCCCCCCAAATAACAAGTTAAAGGTTCCCCTCGCACATGCGTGCTAGTCATGTCCGACTCTAGGGGGTGGTGCTCATCTCCGTATTCAAGCCAAAGAGCCAGTATTGTGCAAGTCCGTAGCCACGTGGCTGGCACGGCTGCAAAGAAACACTGTTTTACTTTCCTGCTTTTTACAGCAGTACCTATTTATCTACTTGCATTTATATGCTTTCGAACTGCTAGGTTGGCATGAGCTGGGGTTATCAGCGGGACTCCTGGGCTCCTGAGATTCGAACTGCCAAGCTGCCTGGTTTTTGCAGCCTTAGTCCGCTGAGCCACCATGCCCCTTCTTCCAACAAAAGAACAGGGTAAAGCCACCTATGGCCGCTCTCCAAGGTGCTGAATTCTGGATGCCACAACAGGCACGGGGCTTTCTGCCACCCCTTTAGTTTGGGAGAAAAGCCCGAATGGATCTGGCCCCTACCCCCACCCCTCCACCACCAGTCCATCGCCGTGGAGCTTCCAATGGCTCAAGTAGCTTCAGAGACGTGGAGCAATCCTTCAATCACCGGGCAAGATGACCTTCAGGAATGGGGTGGAGGCGAGAGGCAGCTTCTCTACCACAGCAAAACAGTGTGCGAGGCCCCCTAAGGCTCAGGTTCCCTCTTCCCCCAGTAATCCCAGTCCTGCCTGCTTCTCCCTAAGGACAAAGTCTGCCAGCTGATGCTGGAGTCACTGACTGGTCGGTCCTGGTCTACCTCCTCCAGCTGTGAAGACAAGTAAGGGGAGTTTTCTTTGGGTTCCCCAAGGCCTAGGAGAGGATCATCACCAGTTTGCCCATATCCATTAGGCAGTAGGACCTTCTTTGTATGTACACGATTTACTCTTCCAGGGTCGATCCCTTTGCTGGATTTCCTGGGGAGAGAAAGACAGTCACTCTCCTGCAAGTGATGTGGGTCTTCTCAAGGCAGCGCTTTCCTGGGGAGCTTTCCCTCCTTGACTGCTCGGAGGAGAATTTTGACCCCTCCACTACCGCCCACAGCCTGGGGCATGGGAGAAAAACCCACAGCATGTTCTGCTTCAAGGCATATCACCCAGAATAATGAAGAAACAATCAAGTCTAATGAAACTGAATAATGGGGACTTTTTTTCTTCCCTCAGCAGGGAGCCTCTTGGCATGAAATATTCAATGACAAATGCAAACACGGCCAAGGAGAAACTTGCAAAGAACAGCAAATAAAGAACAACCCTCAGCTTGCTTCTCTGCGTTGGGCTACCCCATGTCAGGTTTGCCATTGGGGAATGAAGGTCCCTCTGTTGCAATATTTTCTCCACTAATACGGCATCTCTTTTTGAGGCCAAAAGGAGATAATGGAAAGGCAGAGACATCTCAAGAAAGACACAGGACGATCACATCAAGAAGGAGAAGATATGTGGGCTCTCAGTGTGGCACCACAGAGACGAACATCACGGAGGTGCCTGGAATCTCACTTTCCGTGGCCAGCCCCAGTTATTTTGCTGCCTGAGGCAGAGGAGTGAAAGGCACCTCTATCTGCTTTCACCGCTCAATGTACAAAGCTCCTACTAAGCCAGCTGAGTTATTTTGCTTCAAGAGATGGCAAATTCCTCCAAATTCCCCCAAACTCTAGTGGTCCAAAGCACAATAGCCCATAACGGCACCCTAAGTTTGCTGCTTGAAGTGGCTGCATCACTCCGCCTCTCGGTAGGGCCGGCCTTGACGGCTTCTCCTCACCTCCTGCCACAAATGCAGCGAAGGAATCTTGCAACCCTGACATCGTACAGCTTTTATTTCCCGATAATTGGTACTTATGTGCATGAATGTGTGTGTGTGTGTGTGTGTGTGTGTGTGTGTGTGTGTGTGTGTATGTGTGTGTGTGTGTGTGTTAAAAAAAGAGAGAAATCCTCCACTTCCCTCTCAAAAAATAAAAATAAAAAAGTCCACCCTTCACCATGGCTGAAGACTCTAAGCAAGAGCATGGCTTACCTTAGATCTCCATGGCAACCGGGCCTGAAGCACAGGCAAGGTGAAAGAGGCAATGGCGCTGCTTTTCTGTCACTTGGATTTTCTCTTCTCAGGTCCAGGCCTGGCCTCCAGCTGGAGAGGCCCCTGCGTCAGAAGAGCGCCCATGGGAAAAGCATCTCAGCTGGGCTGGAAAACTCACAACCTGGCAGGCTTGGCAGGCTACGTGGGGTGTGTGCGCATGCTCCCCATTGTCCAAAGGTCTCTCTGTTTTGGCCCATGTTCCCTCAAGCGATGCCAGAGGTCTGCAGCATCGCTGGCCTTCTGTGCGGCCTGGCCCATGCCATCCTGCAGGTGGGCACCAAGGAGCCACACGTGGCTACTCCTAATTCCAACACACACACACACACACACACACACACACACACACACACACACAGAGGGCATGCCAAGAGGCTGTCCTAGCTCCCTTGCCCTCTTGGCATTGGCCAGGGCATGAGTTTTCCCAGTGGCTTCTCCTCGTGGCCAAAGAGCCAAGGCACAGCCTGTTACGAACCCTGTGGCTTTCAAAAACAGCCAGGCATCAATAGGACAGTGCCCCTGCCAGGCCAGGCACCAGGACGGAAAAAGCAGGGAGTCAGGGCCAACCTATTTTAATTTGCTGTGATCTCCTCCTTCACTCTACTCCACAAGGCTGGGGTTTTACTGTCTTCCCTCCAGTAAATTGTGGTCGTTCAAGCCTTCGTGAAAACGAGCAGAAGCCCTTCCAATATATTAGAGCATTTTTATTGATCTAATAATGGAGTTAGGAGGACATAACTTTGGCTCCTGCCAGCTGCTCTTCACGGTGATGGCAAATGGACGGACCCTTTCCTGCACACATCCAAGTGCTTCGGCTGTAAAGGAAAGTTCAAGGAGCCCATTTCAGCCTCGCCAAGGGTCAGGCAAGGAGTCCGTCTCCTGATGTGGAAAGTCCAAGAGGAGGTCCCTGCTGCTGGATGGAGGAAGAGAGGAGGAAGGGGAGGGGGTGAAAGGCGCTCTAATGCAGTCCTAAATCATAAGAACATAAGAAGAGCCCTGCTGGATCAGGCCAAGGGTCCATCTAGTCCAGCTTCCTGTATCTCACAGCGGCCCCACCAGATGCATCTGGGAAAGCACGAGACTAAATATCTGTCTCCTGATACCACTCCCCTGCATCTGGCTCTTGAAGTGCCCTGTTATTTAAGCCTGGAGATTACACATTTCCATCATGGTTTGTCACCTGTGATGGACTTTTCCTCCAGGAATCTGTCCAATCCCCTTTTGAAAGCATCCAGGCCAGATGCCATCACCACCTCCTGTGGCAGGGAGTTCCACAGAGTAACAACGCACTGGGTGAACAATTATTTTCTTTTGTCTGGCGTTGAGCCAGGGCTGTAGGGTCGGGAATGGCCAGGGAAGAGGCAGGAGCTCCAATTACATAGATGTTTAAGAGAGGAAGAGAGAGGGGAATGAAGAGGCAGGCAACGCTCTTCCTTCTGAAGGCAGCTTGTACTCCCTACTATGTCTTTACTCACCCGTTAGTTTTCCCACCACCATCACCAACACCACCCTGATGCAGCGCCTGCCTTCCCCCCTTTCCCCCTGCCAAGCGCTTCTTCCAGCAAGCAAGCTGTTTTTGGAAACAATATATGAAGTCTGGCAAGTTGAAAACATTTCAAGAACCACTATAAGGTTATTTTTTTATTCCGCTCCCCACCTTCCCCACTTGCAAGGAGAATGGTTCTAGACTCTCAGTCCTCTTCCTATCTCTCTTCCTGCAAGCCCTGAGGGTGGAACAGGTCAAAGGCTGTCTCTTCATTCTCCAGTATCCTCTTTCCTTGAGTGAGTGACTAGGTGGTTGTGAGAAGCAGGCCAGCAATGCAAGGAAGACAAATGATATAGGAAGGCAAAGGGTCTCCAACTCTTCAGAACGTAGGGCACGAGGGGTTAAAAGAGAGGAGATCCCCCCCACTGGCTACTGATTCTGCAGTAGTGTGTTATTTTGTATAATGTCTTTCTCTCACCCAAACAGACACACATCTCATTCAAAACAAACAAACAAACAAAACAGTCAACATACTGTAGATCTTGTACAGCTGGGAAAGACAGAGAAAACATTAAAAATAACCAGGGGGTTGGAATTATCTCCCTTGCAAAGTTTCTAATGTTTGGGACTACTATTTAATACATGCACGCTCTCTCTCTCTCTCTCTCTCTCTCTCTCTCTCACACACACACACACACACACATTTCCAAACACTTCCTCAAACAAAATTGCTGTTTCCACAGCTGTCATGCCCTGGGTTCATATTTTCACCGTGTTTTCTGCCATCGCGCCAGCCATCTGCGTTTCTGTTAACTGGAAAATAAGTCTGTCTTCGTTCAGTTACAGGAAGCAAGGTGACAACATGGTGACAAGGCAGCCTACTGGTTATCTTAAATGCAAATTTCAGCCCACCTCTCCGTGGGAATCTCAGCCGGAACACGAATCAAGGTTCGAGCAGGGCCACACTTGCAAACTACCCCCCTCCCCCCAAAACGAACGAAAGAAGTGGGGAATTAAGAAATTGTTCCTAACCCCATCTCCACGTTGCAAATCATGCAGAAACCGGGACTTTTATCAACCACCATCTGTTAATAGCTTGCAGTGGAAGAAACGCAGCCTGCCTTGGCAAGATAGGAGGCAGTAAACATCTCTGTAGGATGAGCGAGTAGCCCGCTCCCTCCCCAAGCCTCTTCAAATGCAATAAACTATCCCCTTTGCCAGGTGGAGGAGGAGGGGGGGGGGTGGAAACCACCCACAACAAACAAATGAGGAGATGTTTTCAAGAGGACTCAGCTGGGCAAATTTCCAGCTTAAATTCAAGGTCCCATCCAAGGTGACTCATATCAGCTTCGAGCCTTATTGCAAAGAGCACCAGCCGGTATATGCTCAGACAATGCACGCTACCATTGTTTTCACGTTAGGGCTTTTGTTCGTCTGTTTTAAACAAAAAGGAGAGGAAAGAACTTTACGTATACGTGTGGCTTGTATGCCTTCGCTCTTCATGTGGTACGTGTCCTCTCCACTCTCTGTGAAATGGGCCAGGGAATGCAGCGGAGACCGTTGGCATGGAATGAGGAGCCTCTGGGGATATTTTTCAGTGGGGCAACTTCTGCAAGAGCCATTGCAAGGGGAACAGAGCACCATCGGAGAGAGTCACTGCTCAGTGAGAGGGCAAAGAGGGGGGGGGGTCCCCAGAACGGAGCCCACCCAGGGCCGGCGCGTCCATTAAGGCGAACTAGGCAGTTGCCTAGAGCGCCAAAATGGAGAGGGGGCGCCGCCCCCCACCGCCACTGCTGGCCAGCCTGCTGCCCCCACCGCCCCCCCCACCGCTGGCCACCGCCGTCTATCCCCCGCTGCCCGTCGCCCCCCCAGCCCCTGCCCCCCCGCCGCCCCGCCCACTGCCTAGGGCACAAAAAACCTAGCGCTGGCCCTGAGCCCACCAGATCCAGTTTATTAGTACCCGTCGTCATCTTCCATTCTGCAGCCTAAGTAGACTGTCCCTCTCCTTCCGGCTGGTGGGTTGGGAGAAGTCCTGGGGAATCAGAGAGGCAGTGGTTCACCAGCAAGAAAATCCATTGATGCCAGTCCTGGAAAAGGAAGTTCCTCCCCAGAAGACGGGCGGTATATAAGCTCTAAAATAAATAAATAAATAAAGACCCTCCAGGGGAGTAGAGATGAACTTTCATGGAGTCAAGATGACTGAGGGGAGGGGGAGAGGAGAGGACATCTCAAATCAACCCACTGCCTTCCAGAGGGAGGACCAGATCTTTTCTCAATCATCACCAAGGGCAGAACAAACAAGCAACGGTCTCAAGTAACAGAGACGCCGATTTCAGCGGAATAGCAGGAAAAACTTCCTAACTGTTACAGCAATACGAAAATGGAAACCACAACCTCAAAAGGTGGTGAGTGCTCCAACACTGGAGGCATCCATGATAAATTTGGACAACCACCGGCAGATTGCCTTTTATTTAGATCCCAGATTTGAGAGGTGTGTGTGTGGACTCAATGGCCTTATTAGACCTCTTCCAACTTCTTGATTCCACGATTGCTGGATTCTTTGTCTGCCTAAGACATCATTTGGTCAGAAAACCAGGCTGCCTCCAGGTTCTGGCTTCTCCATATTGAGCTCTTTCCAGGGCCAACCATCAGTGGTTTCCAGCGGCATCTTTATTTTATGATGTTGGCTGTACGAAGCCAAGGCACTTAGCTTTTTTGACATGAGTGGATGCCCCTGAGCAGAAGCAGCAGCAGGAACGGGAGGGGAGGAGAGGAGGGGAAAAAGACAGAGAGAGAGAGAGAGACCGAGTTTCTCATCTTAGAAGCAGAAAGGATCACAGCAGGCATGATGTCAAGCTTCCAGAATGTGCCTCGATGGTGGCAGCAGAAGAACCCCTTCCAGAAACCTAGCAAGGCAGGGTCTTTTCACTGGAGGTGGAGGGGAGGCATGGAAGAGGAGAGGCAGCTGGGAGGACCAGGTGGCTGTGCTGGAGGAGCAAAGAGCAGCGGATGGGAGAGGGTGAGGAGCCTCCACAGTAGCTCCTGGGGTGCTGCTAAGAGAGAGAGAGAGAGGCCCAGCCAACCACTCTCAGTCCTGGATCGAGCCAACAATGCAGAAATCCTGATCTTTCTCCCTTGGCACTGGAAACATCTGTTGGACAGTACGGACAGATGTGAAGGAGGAGAGCGGCTAGAGAGCAGGGTGGGTGGATGCTCCCCTCTGCTGACCGTCCTGCCTATAAATTTGGGCCAGAGGACGGGGAACATGTCGAGAGCATGGCAGCACCTTTGATCCGTCTTAAACCAGAGGCAGGGTGTTAGATGGAGCAATGGGAGGGGGAGGGGGAAAGAATTGGACTAAGAAACTTTCCCCGAAGGCCAGGGACAACTGGAAGCCTCCACCTGCCTGCCTCCTCATCAAAGGCCAGCACGTCTCTTGGAAGGCGACAGGAAAAGCTAGGAGGGGAAAGGTTGGCCTGAGCCCCAGCTGGTGCCTTCACTGGCCACGGCTCAAGCTCTGCTCTGGAGGTGGGTGGGCCTCCAAGGAAAAGCAGGGGGAATGCAATTGGGGGGGGGGAGAGGGAGGTACACGGCCCCACCAGGTCATACCTCAGGAGTTCCTTTGTGGCTCTGGGGGCAAAAAACATCTACCCAATCTAAAGGGTCTCCTTCCTCCTGATTTCTTTCCATTTCCTTTTGTAGTCTTCTTCTTCTTCTTCTTCTTCTTCTTCTTCTTCTTCTTCTCCTCCTCCTCCTCCTCCTCCTCCTCCTCCTCCTCCTCCTTCGTCATCATCATCATCATCATTGCTCGAAGGGACCCTCTGGGTCATGGAGTCCGGCCCCTCTGAAGGAGGCACTGTGTGGGCGGTTCGAACCCCCAAACTCCAGCTCTCCAGCAGTTCTTTACTGTATGTGACCCGCTCAAATCACATTCCTGAGAAAGGCGTCATTATGTGCTTAGGCCTGAATCTCATGCGCATGCGCTGCTTTAAAAGCAGTGTGTCTGTACTTGGCTCCTCTAAGGATTCAGATGGCTATGCAATAAAAAAAATTAATGCAGTCACCAATAAATGCAGCGGTGCCCATAACAGCACCTCTGGGGCCCTTGCATTCCACTCAGCAGCAGCTGGCCTTCCAGAAGTTCCTGCTTCTCAACATCTCGGGAGAGGCATATGAAAAAAGCCATTCCAAATTGCAATGGTGCTGAGGGTCATTTCAGAAAATCCTTTTGCCACCCCCCCTCACAGAAAACAGATGCTCATCACTTACCTAACCATCCTCCCGCAACCTGGGCCACTTTTAGTGAGGACCCAAGGCAGTGACTACAAAGCACAGGTGCGAGTGTGACATTTGCTCCTGCTCACCTGCAACCATCAAGAGACAGATATTGGCCTGCTGGGTTTATTAACGGTTGCATGTCATCTTCAAGGGTAGCCCCGGGTGACGTCTGTTGCAGTAGCTGGCCCTGTGGTAGGTGACAGAGCTGCCGACAAAGTTTTCTTCTCTTGATCCAGAACGCGGGTCTTTGCAAACCATCCAGACTGGCCCCAAGTTCTCTCCAGAGTTTCATGTTTTCCTGGGTCTGGCTTCCCCCCTCCGCCGGGAGATGCAGCCAGCTGTGGAACCTGCAAATGCCAGCCTGGAAGGGGAGTGCCTATGAAGATGCTGCAGCTTTTCATGGGGAAGATCATTGTGGCAAGGCCGTTCTTCCTTAGAAAGATACACAGCCTGTTCTGTGGGCCGATAATTGCTATTCCATGGAAAGGTGTGTGTGTGTGTGTGTGTGTGTGTGAGAGAGAGAGAGAGAGAGAGAGAGAGAGGTCTTTCAATGCATTGCTGCTGGCCCAGTGCTTCTGGTACGCGGCAGGCCAAGGGCTTCAGTAAATGTGAGCATGGGGTAAATGGCATCTGGCGTGAATCAGAAGTGATGGAAGGCAAAGGAGGCGGCAATTAAGACCTTTGCATGAGCACAGAAACTCAGCCGTTCGAAGACAAACAAGCTTATCTCCTGTTTGCATCTCTTGGCGGGCACAACAGGGGGCACGAATGAGTGCACAGACAACCCCGCACACGCCTCCCCTGAGTTTCCGCTGTGAATGCTCATTAGGCGACGCTCTGGTCTCAGATCTGTCTGTGTAAGCCAAGCCCTGACTGGCAGGTGGGCTTGGCCAGGCCTCCCCAGTAAGTCCTTTCCTGCCAAGCCAGGTAATTCTGGCCTCCTTTGTGAAGCTGTTCTAGGTTATCGCTGCCCAGCGGCTGCAAGAAATGGAAGGAAGACATCCAGGAGGTGCAGCTATGAAAGAACCAGCATGGATAAAAAGGGTGAGAAGGGGGGGAGAGGGGAGCTGGGGGTGGTGGAGGAGCAGGAAGGCACAGAGATGGGTACCAAGGTTTCCGAAGCAATGCTCACCCCTGCAGTGATCCAGCTGGGTTATACACAACCCCTGCCAAGGCAATGTCTGCCTAACCCTAACCCTAACCCTAACCCTAACCCAGTGCTGCTCATCCCTGAAACCAACATGCTGGGCCATTCACCCTGCCTTCGGGGGTGTCATGGGTGGCCATCTGTGCATAAAATCTCAGAGCATGGCTCCCTTTTCTCCTGGGATTTGATCTCTCTGGAGAGTCTTGCCAGGAAGGGAGGCAGGCTGCGGTGGAATATTGCAAAGCCAATTTCTTTCTGCGCAGAGAGGGTGCATTGACTAGACTCCTCTCTCTGCAACCCGTCCAACAACTGTCGACATATCAAAGCGAAGAGAGAAAGTTAAATTGGTGATTGATCTTTAATTTCAAGAAGATTTTAGATTTTAGATTTATCTTCTGAAAGCGGGGCGATCCAAGGGATTGGAGAAAACCCCCCACATGCCAACCAGGGGTTATAAATTATCTTGCCGCTGAGATACCAGTGTCGTATTTCAAAGGACCACGAGACGCAGAAGGTGGGGCTGGAAGAGGGGACGACTCTCGTTTAAGATACAAATCGGCCAACAGGATGAGTGATTGAGGTTCACAGCAGGCTTCAGATAAATTAATGATGGTTTCAAAGTGATGGCTGAATCCTTTAAGGGTTTTTTTTAAATTTTACTTCATTTTTGGTTAGTTGTGGTGCTAGGTTTGGGCCTCGTTCTGCTGACGGGGAGGGTAGGGGGCTGTATTTTAGAAGGCATTTGCTGTCCCAGTCTGGGATTTCATCTGGAGGCCGCTAAATCTGCCAGAAAGCTGACTTCCTACACGCGACTGCTCTGAAGTCAGGGACTTTCTCCAGAGGAGAATCCTTTGTTCTAACGATCTTCAGCAGAGACAGGACAGGTCTTTCCTGGGCTCAGTATTACGGCACAGCCAGTAGCGATGGGCAGTGCTTCATGGAGCTGACAAGGCTGAGCCCAGGGAACCTCAAAGGTGGGACCAGCTTGAACAAGTTGCACAGCCTTCATCCTTGGACAGGTGAAGGAATACCTTGTGCCCCACGGCTGGCAGAAAGGAAGCTCTGGGTGGACGGTGCCGGGTTCAAGCTTTCTCTGAGCCATAAAGCCGCTGTCTCTCGGCCTTGCCTTTTCTGCCCACCGCTTCAGGAGCCTTATGGTATATAGAGACTAAGGCTGCTTTCACATGACCCCTAAAATCCGCTGGCAATTTAAATGCAGATCCCCCCAACATGGTTTTTGTTCTGCTTCCTGTGTTCTCACCTCCCGCACTCTGATTCTTTTGCTTCTGTCTGCGGTGAGGGGAGAGAGAAAAAATGCAGGCTCACCTCCACCTGCCATTGGCAGCAGCTAATTGTTCCAGCCCATTAGGATTCCTGTCTCTTAAAAGAGGGGGGAACCCAATAAAAACCAACAAAAAGCAGAGGAGGGCCAGGCATGCAATGCTTTAAAACAGCAGCAAGGAACAGCAACAAGGATTTTACCTCCTCGAGACCAGGTACTTGTAAAATGCACTGGGGCACACTTAAGTGGGCGTGGTTGTACTTTTTTTTTTTAAAGTCCGCTGCTGGTGGGAAAACAATTTTATGCTCCACATCTGCGAGCACTTTGCATCAAATTTTAGGGGTTGTGTGAATGCAGCCTAAAATGCAGCACTAGAGCCAAGACTCTGCTCACCACCTGAGTTCAGTTGGGCTCAAGGTGGACTCAGCTGTCCTTCCGAGGTCAGGAAAATGAGCATCCAGCTCACGGGAGTGCAAGTTGCTTGCGGCATAATTACGCTGCAAACCAACCAGAGAGTGCTTTAAACTCAGGTGGTGTTGGTGGTGTTTATAAGC
>JAHTLZ010000008.1:1534399-1569784 GCA_023846285.1 Phrynocephalus versicolor | reverse complement strand
ACAACAACAACAACAACAACAACAACAACAACAACAACAACAACAACACTAACCCACCCCCTGCGTGAGATTCCAAGGAAGGCAATGGAGAGACCGAAGCCAATGGCTATTGAACTTCAAGCGTAAGAGAACTTCACAGCAGCAGAGCCGGGGTGGGATAAAGCATCAGCTAATTTGTTTATCTTAGCATTGGGCAGGCATCTTTATTGATAAGGATGCCTCTAATGTCTACCACTGGGCTGGGCTCAGCCGTCATCCTCACAAGCAACCACGAATCCTTTGATTTGCAGCCTTTGCTGAAAAATGAGCCGGAGCAACAGCTTCTCTGGGCTACAACACACATCCCCTTCCACTCCAGCCCACCCTGGCCTCATTTTCAGAGCCAGGAAGAAGCTGAGGAAATGAATTGCATTGTATTGACTTGGCTGAGAGTTCTCAGCTCCCCTGTGGAACCCTCCCCCCTCCCTCTTTTTAAAAGGAGTCTCTTTAAAAGGTGCCTTTCCATCCCTCCTTCTCCCTTAATTCTTGATTATTAAATGCTGATCCTTCTGAGTTCTCTCAGCACAGGACCAAAGAGGCTGAAAGGGAACCAATATTAAGATTCAGCTGAGGTGCACATGTAGTTGAATGAAACTCACAGATTGATCAGTCTGTTAATGGCAGGTGATTAATCAGCTAAGGGCGAGGAGCAATGCACTGGGGGAGCATTCTTCACTGCTGTGTGTGTGTGTGTGTGTGTGTGTGTGTGTTATTGTGCAGTCACTGCTCTGTGTGTGTGTTCTTGTGCACCATTCTCCCGGGATGTCCCTAGAAAAGTGTTGAGGGCAGCATGCCTTTTAATGGAGGGCCTCTGATGCCCTGTGGCTGGGCCTGATCCATCAGCTCTTCTGGCTGAACCATCTGCCTCCTGTCAGGTGAACGGCATGGCGACTCATGCCAGACAACCAGTGAGGGGGAAAGGACTGGCCAGGCCAGTGGCCAGCCCGGGTGACCTCCCATGACCCCTAGCTGGCAGGGCTGCCCAGCAGGTGAGCAGGGCATCCTTCCAAAGAAGCCCCAGGTGCTTCTTTTCAGGCCAGGAGAATCAGCCATCTGCAAAATTGCCTTCTTGGCCTTCTGAAATCTTATGACTTCAGATCAGAAGGGAGTTGAAAGGGCTGGAGGAGGAGGAGGAGGAGGAGGAGGAGGACTGGGACTGTGGGAAGAGAGACTTCCCCAGTGCCTCTTTTTTTTGGGGGGGGGGGGTGATTTCCCCCACTTTTCTCTCCCGCCCCTTCTAGGGTCTGGACTCCGCTTACCCACGGATCTCCACAGGTTGGCTCGCCAACCCGCAGTTGCCAGTAGCCAACTAGCTAACCTCCCACCCCCTACCCTGGCTTTCTTGGGCAACTAGTCAAGAACCACCATGCCCAAGACCCTCTTATCCCCTCGCCCTCGCCCTCGCCCTTCCCTGACACACACACCGCACCCGCCGGGGCGACAGTCCTTTCCGTGACTGCCCAGCGCTGCCCGTGGGGGGGCGGGGGTGAGGGAGGGCGCGTTGTCTGCTCAAGGTCTCCTGGCCGGGCCCTGCTTTACCCTCCCTTCCCCGGATGGCTCTCCTGCTGTGCCTCCGACAAACCTTGAGAGACAATCCAGGGAAGCAGAAACATTGTACGGGGTCGCATCAGGCAAAAACGTGGCTGGGGGGGGGCAGTACTCAGTCCACCCATGAAAGAGAGAGGGGGAGGCTGTTCTCAGTCTCCGAGGAAAGCAGTGACCCAGCTGGAGGGGGGGTCGGGGGGGTTAGGGTTAGGGTTATTTTGGTGCCCGGAAACCCATCGACCCACCCTGTTTTTTCGGGGGGGGGGAAGCTTGCTTTTAATAGAAACTCCAGCTTGGTACCAAAGATTCAGAGGTTCACACAAAAGATTTGCCAACATTCACTCCTGGCTGCTTTTGAAAAACTACCAGCATGGTGGCTCAGAAGGCTACAGTACTGAAAACTGTTGGCTGCAAAGTCCTGCCATGCAGTGGAGTGAGCTCCCACGGATAACCCCATCTCTTGCCAACCTAACAGTTCAAAGGCATTAAAATGCAAGGAGATAAATAGGTACTGCCGTAAAAAGCGGGAAGGTAAAACAGTGTTTCCGTGCAGCCATGCCAGCCACGTGGCCAAGGACTTGCACAACACTGGCTCTTTGGCTTGAATACGGAGATAAGTACCTCCCCCTAGAGTTGGACCCGACTAGCACTTGTATGCAGAAGGAACCTTTACCTTTACCTTTTACCAATTTGGTACCAAAGACTCAGACTTGGGATTCACATGAAAGATTTTTTTTTTAACCAACATTCACTCCTGGCTGCTTTCGAAAAACCACCCGGATTTCAGAGTGCAGAGTCACTCAGGCATGTCCAAACTTTGGCCCTCCAGATGCTTTGGACCACAACTCCCACAATCCTTTGTCATTGTCTGTCTAAGCTTAGAATTCTGGGAATTGTGGTCCAAAACATCAGGAGGGCCCAAGTTTGGGCATGCCTGAAGGACCCGCCACCCAGCATATTTATTTATTTATTTATTTATTTATTTATTTATTTATTTATTTATTTATTGGATTTTTATACTGCCCATCTGGTAGCAAGGTCACTCTGGCAGCAAGGTCATATTAGACTCCATCCCCCCAAGAAATCTTCAGCCTCCCCCCCCTGCCCCCCCCGAAAACCCTAAACCCTACAAACCTGGCTACCCCCAGCACTGTATTCTTCTCTTTTGCGCATTTGGAGGAAGAGGTGAGTGGTGGGAGGGTGTGGGGTGTGGGGGCGTATTTAGCCGAGATGCTCTTTCAACCCATTAGAAACTGCTGCCGTTCTGACAACAGATGGCTCCCGCTCTTGGTTTGCCACTTGGGAGCTGAGATAATTGGGCAGGTGTAACTTTGCTGAACTGAGACGCTGAAGACCTGATCTGCCATCCGGCCATATATAGATATACAAATATATTCTACAGCAGGAAATGCACGTCCAAGCCCTCCACAACCTGCCAGTGTCCGTGACCCACCTGCTACCTGCTTGAGAAGGAAGCAGCTTTCAAGGAGGGGGGGGGGAGAGGCAGCAGGTCAAGCAACATGTGGTAGACCTCATGGAATGTTGCACCACATCCTGCTTCTTAAGGATAAGAAACCAAGATGCTGCATCATTGGTGGGAGCTGATGCTTGTTGGGCCTGAAGCAGTTCACGGTGATGGAGGAAGTATCTTGTTGGCCTTCTGAAGGCGATTCTCCTCTACCCCATCACCAGGGATCACTGTGGATGATGTGGAGGGAGGTATGTATGCGGAATCTGTCTTAGTGGTGGCTTGTTGGAGAAAGCTTGACTTAGCTGCTGGATGCCTGCAAAGGGGGGATTGGACAGATTCCTGGAGGAAAAGTCCATCACAGGTGACCAACCATGATGGGGAGATGTGTCATCTCCAGGCTTAAAAACCAGGGTCCTTCAAGGGCCAGAGGTAGGGGAGTGGTATCAGGAGACAGAGATTCAGTCTCGTGCACTCCCAGAGGCATTTGGTGGGGCCGCTGTGAGATACAGGAAGCTGGACTAGATGGGCCTTTGGTCTGATCCAGCAGGGCTCTTCTTATGTCCTTATGTTCTTATGTCCTGGCTGGAGGGTTGTAAAAAGAATGCAAGGCAAATCTTATTAATATAACAATAAATGTTATTGCTTTCAAAGGCTGGAGAATCCCTGGAACTAACAGTATGTGTAAAGCGAGTCTCCCTGAATAATAAAACCTCTTTTATAGCTCCAAGTGAAAAGTTCCAAAGTGGCAAGTGAGCATCTGCAGGAATGCATGAATTAAAACTGCTGAAAAGCTGCTGTAACAAAGACAGCTTTCTCTGGTTAGGCTGTTTAGCCGACATGATCAGGAAATATTTTATCTAAGCCTTTGTTTGACTTGACCCAGTGAATACAAACATGCTCCGAAGCCCAATTATCGACACTTCCATATTCTCTCTCTTTCTCGTCACCTTCCCAATGCTAAGGATAAGCTTAGCAAATATGGGCACGGGGTGTGGGGCGGGGAGAGAAAGAAGGAGGGTGTCCCCCCTTCACTTCCTTCCTATACTCTGATTATGATGCATGCACAGTCTTCCATGCCTTGGGCAGAATTTCTCACTGCATCAAAATATAGGGCAGGATTAGGGGGGGGAGAGGAGGGAGTCCTCCAAAGACCCCCGCCCCACACACAAACACTTCTTGTACTTCCCTTTACCATTTCGGATGGGTTGCAGCAGTGAAACCATTTCAGCTGCAGCTGAAACGAAACTTTGCACTCTAGGAATCAAAATTACTGTTTGCACAGCTGCTCTTTGCACTGATTGGCATTGGTAAGGAAGGTATTTGGCTGGCACAGAAGCACAAACGATACCAGCCCTCCAGATTTAGGCCGGTCAGTCCATTGTTTGGAAGAAAGGGATGGGGCTTTGTTGACCCACCACCCCCCATCTCTGACCCCAAAGCAGTTGGGCTTCCAACGGCCCCCTACAGAGTTCCCCATTTTTATGCAGCCATCTTTTTCTAGGCCAAGGATGGACCAGGCCCCAGAGTGAGGAAGGCAGAGACGCTGCTTCAAAGGGCCTCTCTGGATGGGTTGCCATGGCTTTGCTTCGGGCTGGGTTGGGCCACCAAGTCGGTACAATCTGTGCTGTTTTCAAAGGCTTCCCCTGCTGCCTTGTGCAGAAAGAGGAAGGGAGCAGAGGGGGGTGAGACAGCCGGGGAGGGCCCCCCTGCTTCCTTCTCCCTTTGAAGATGAGTGTGTCTGGCATCATTCCTCACGTTCTCAGGCAAGACGCTGCGACAGATACAGTGGAGTCCTCCTTGTGCTGCAGGAAAAGGAATCCAAGCCTGGCCAGTAGAGATGGGCACGAATCAGAAAAATGGTATTTCGTTTGGTGTTTGGCATTTAGGGGGTCCGTTTCAGTTCGTTTCCATTTTTCACGAATTTTTGCAAAAAAAAATGTTTTCGTTTTTGTTTGTTTTGTTACTGTTTTGTTACCATTTATTTCATTTTTTGTGATTTTTTTAGCATTTAAAGCAGTTCACTTGTATTGCCATAACGAAAATGAAACGCCCGACAAAATTTCCGGTGTTTCTGTTCGTTTCGTTTCATTTTGGAGACAAAATTCATTTGTTGTTTCGTTGCGTAACGAAATGAAAAAACGGAAACGGAAATGAAAAATTGTTCGTTTCGTGCCCATCTCTACTGGCCAGCATTGTGGGGGAGACAGGACAGAGGGAGCAGCTCAAGTGGATCCATCCCACGTGCCACCACATTCTCTCCTGGGATCCTTCTCCGGTGGCTCCTGGCCTCTTCCCTCGCCTGCCTCCTTAGTTTCCTTGAGTGCTTGAGCTCGCCTGCTGCTCGCAGCCTGGAAAAAAATGGGAGGACTTCTCAAGCTGCTCCACGGGGATCCAGTAAAGCAGGGGTGTCCAAATTTTTGCAAGGAGGGCCAGATTTGGTGAGGTGAAAGTGTGTGTGTGCGGGCCTGACCATTCAGCCACATTTGGCCCCCGGGCCGGACTTTGGGCAAGTCTCTATAACATGCAAAGAGGTGGGTAGGCTGGGCAGGTGGCTGGGAGTGGGGGTGAACAGAGGCAGGGAGGGCAGGCAAACCGTGAAACTGCAAGCTGATGCCTCCCTTCGGTATAGGGAGAGGCCAGCTGGAGGGGATGCATGACAGGCTGAGCCTGTGGGGAGAAGTCATGGGCCGCTAGAAATTTGAAAATGAGCTGCATTTGGCCCCCAGACCTGACTTTGGAGATGCCTGCAGTAAAGGTTGCCACTGTGAAAATGCCAGCACAGAATTCCACAGGCTGTTGCCCAGGCCGTTTGTGGGGGTTTCCAGGGGAAAACTCTCCTCTGGGAAGCATTTGGGCTCTCCTTCTGCTGCCTGTCCCCTTCTAGATGAGTTCAAGGCCTTATTATCACATTGGCTCTGCCCTACGGAATGCTGGGATGTGTAGTTTTGTCGTGGGGAGCTGGAACTGCTTGAGATGAAGGTATTTACACGAACAGCTCCTGCACAGCTCTGTAGCGTTGTTGTTAAAAATAATATATATCCCCTTTTCTAGCAAAGGGAATGCATTCGACTGCCTGGCTATGTTAGTTTAATTTGGAGCACTCTGTTATACCATGGCAATGTTTTATTGTGTTGTGAACTGTCCAGAATGACAACTGGTCAGGTGGGCAGTATAAAAACTGAATGAATAAACACCCTATGGTAAAGAGTGCTGGACCCAGCCCATCAAAGGACAAAGGCCAGGAGCTTATAGAAGGGAGTCACAACTACTTTGGTGCTCTCTCCCTTGTGTGGTCCTGGGGAGTTTGGGGGGCAAGTACTCCTTGGCCCTGGGAAATGCAATCCTCCTTCCAGGCATGCATCCAGAAATGCCTCCCTGGTGAAATCATACCCCTCCCCCCAAAAAAACTTGATAGCTCTTCTGCAGGGGTAGATCCCCAAATGTGTCTGTGAAGATTCTCAGTCATCCAGGTGAGTTTATCTGGAAGTTGAGTCATGGCTACTGGCACCAAATGTTCCCGTGCCACTTTCACCCTGGGCATGGCTTGGGAGAAAAGAGACATCAGTTGACTCCCAGTTGAGTCCTGGCCCTGGGTGCAACTTAAGTGGGACTGGACAGCATGCATGTCCTCTGGAGCTCCCATCCTTGCCAGTTACAGCAGATCCTCCTCTGCTCCTGCCCTGGACAGAGAGGGTCAGAATTCTCTTTACCATCCTCCCATGCAGGCAGCATGGAGGGGAGGGAGGGATCAGGCCCCATCTATCTACTCACCCTTTCTTGTATCCCTTGGGGGGGGGGCTGCCAGAGGTTTCTTTTTTGCTAAGACTGGCTCTTATCCCCCCTCCCACACATACACACACCCGGCCACCCAGGCTTCTCATTTCCACCAGCTCAGCAGGTTCGGTTCCCCCCATTTCGTCCACCACCACCAAAGGGTGACAAGATTTATTGATTCATTAAATCGCAAATCCCGTCCATTTTTATGGCATCAGGTTGGGATTTGTTGGTTTCATTAGCGTCGCGCTGGCGAAATGAATCCCCTCTCCTTTAATGGGCAAGGAAGCCTTGTTTAATTTTCTGTTATGTAAACGACTTGGGGCTTATCTTAATCGCGCCCAGCCCGGTCCTGGAGCGCTTGTTGGCGAGGCGGGGGGGCGGGGGGGGGCGCCTCCGCAGTGCTTCGACCTGCCCAAGGGACGCCCCCCCCTACACACACACACCCCAGGGAGAGAGGGCGAGCAATTCACAGGCTATGCGGGGGATCCCCCCGAAGGCGCGCCCCTGCGCGGGTACTTGCTTTTGCTGTGTGTTTGTGTTTGTGTGTGTGTGGTGGGGGGTTGCCGGGGCGTGTAGCGCACACATAATTACCTAGAGCCAGGAAGGGCTTCTCTCACTTGGTAATCTTTAATTAGAAGAACAGACAACAGCGCGTTCGAGGACTTGCTCGGGCTTAATTAGCAGGCAAACATCATCATTTCCGAAAATCCTCTGCGCTCGCCTCTCCCGACCAGCCGCCGAGCCTGGATCCCGGTTCCCCCGCGGCCCGCGGCACAAGGGGAACTGGCCGAGCAGCAAGGGGGGCGCCGCGGTTCTCCAACCCCCAACAGAGACGAGAGCGGAAATTGGGGGCAGGTAGGTCGGCCAGGGCTTGGAGGGCGGAGGGGTCCCGGGTGGAAGGCGGCCCAGCTTCTCTGGTCCTCCTGGGCATCCTTCTCTCACCTGCCTGGACCCAGTCCTGAACAGGAGCAACCATCAGTGGAAGGAAGGAAGGAAGGAAGGAAGTCAAAATGGGAAGATTTTGGTTTTATTTTGAGGGCCTGCCTGGTTTTGCCTTCTATATGTTTGTTTGAGTGTGTGTTAAGCAGTTGAAGATACCTGCTTGGGAATACCCTGAAGCCAAGGTTGAGCCGCTATATGTGAGACAGAAGGCTGGACTGGATGATGGGCTGAGGTGGCCTCTTCCAGCAAGAAGAGGAACCGGCCCATCAAAAACCCGAAGTCCTCAGAGTTCCAGGAGGGGTGCCAGGATTTCGAGAGGAAGAGAAGCTCAAGGGAACTGCCCCACTCCCTACTCCACCCTCACCCCGCCTGTACGGGGAAGGCAAGAAGTGCCCGTGTGTATTTTAATTTATTAAGGAAGCAGCTGAGGTGGAAACAAGGGCAGGGCAAGGCCACGCCCTGCCAGGCGAGAAATCTCCCCCCACCCCACCTCACCTCCCCGACCCCCATCTAATCCTGGAGAAACAGCTTCTGCGACTCTCTGCTCCAGTGATGAAGCTGCCAGGGGTGGAATTAAACTTTTGACATAAAACCAGATAAGGACAAGGAGGGAAATTTAGAAGGAATCCCCAGAAGACCCTCACTGATCTTGTTAAGCCTCCCCTGTCGCCTTTTCTCCACCGACATCATCATTTCCAGAAAGCTCTGCTGACCAATGCCCCCTCATCATCTGCACTTTGTTCACACACACACACACACACACACACACACACACAGAGTTGCCTGGAGCAAAAGATGGGAAGGATTTCTGATCTCTCTTCAAATCACATCTGCTCATTGGCAGCCCTAATATTTATTTATTATTTATTTAAAATACTTCTGCCCTGCCTTTCTCCTTAAAAAAAGGACACACAGCTACTGAAATTGTTATCAAGGGAAGTAAAGCATTTAAGGTGTGGCTTGACCATTTCTCTCTCTCTCTCTCTCTCTCTCTCTCTCTCTCTCTCTCTCTCTCTCTCTCTCTCTCTCACACACACACACACACACACACACACACACACACACACAAAGAGGATGCATCCCCATGGCTTGGTGGGGACTGGGAATTGTTTATTTTGTTTTATACTGATTTTGTCTGATTTTAATATGGATGTCCATATGGTAATGCTGTTTTTAATTTTTTTTTACCATTATTGATTTGTCACACAGATCATACTGTTGTAAACCACCCAGGGTAGCCTTGCAGCCGGACAGGCAGTATAGAAATGAAATAAATAATAAATCAGATGCCCATGTTTTCTCTGACAGATCTCGGGTGCCCGGGGAGCTGTAGAACTTTCCATTTCCCTGTGCTGAACTAGAAAAGGTTCTTAGCAGAAGGACTGAAAGGATGGAGCTACGGAAAGTGGAGCCAGGATAGGTTTCCTCAGGAGCAACAGATTTCATTTCCTTGAGCAGGGAATCTCAGAGGGAACATCTAGGGATTTTGATGATGTACTGCACCCAGCTGTGCATGCAGACATACAACAGACCAGGGTGGAATCCACTCCAGGTTTTAGTTCAGCCTTTACAAGACCTATCAAAGGTACAGATCACAGTCTTTAAAATAGGTCCAGCCCATTAGGTGACTCCTGTGACCTAAAAACTGGGTCAGTTCACAGCCCCTTGTGAAAGGGAGAGATACTGTCCATGAAATTGGGGTCACCAGCCTCCATGGAGGAGAGAGAGAATAACAGCCATGCACGGTTGCAGTGCTGCTGCATTGCACTCTGGCACGTTTGGCTGTTAAGGAATTTCTTCCTCTAATGAAGAATTATCTGTAACATCTGTCTCTGCCCTCAGAGAGAAGGATGCCATGCCAACATGATTTCTGAAAAAAGAAAAACCGCCAAGATCTTTTGAGGGCAATGCCCAGCAGTGCTTAAATTCTCTTCTGCAGCAAAGGAGACTCAGGACTTCTGGTCACGCTCTGTAGGCGTGGAGGCCGGGAGAATGGGGCACCGGGCAGAGGGAAAGTCATGGCAACAACAGGTGCCAGGGAACAGTTGCTATGGGTGGCGGCGGCGGCAGCGGCTGGGGTTTGCAGAACGGAAGGGGTGAGAAGAGGAAGGAGAGGAAGAGGAGGAAGAGGTGGGTCAGAGGATGGGGGACTGAATGAGTTAAAGGAGAGGGTTTGTGTCTCTCTCTCTGTGTGTGTGTCTGTGTGTAGGCTCACAGCAAAAGGAAGCGATGACTCTCAGGAAGACACAGAGGGTGTTAAAAACAGAAAAGTGAGGACAGGAAGGGGAAAAGCAGCTGCAGTTAGTTAATTAGAGTAATTTTCTCCAGAAATGGTTTTTAATAACCTTTTATGAAATGCCCAGGTGCCTCCGGTGGCCTTTACCTCCCCTCGCAGATCTGTGTCTAAAAGAATTACGTGCCAGAGCCTACAATCTCTTACCCACCCATTTCTCTGCCAGGAACCACCGGAGGCTGCTGAAACCTCACACCAGCAGCTGCCTGCTCTGAACCCACTTCAAGGCCAGCCTGGAGGGGAGCAGGGGAGGGGGGGTGTCTTTGCTTGCTGGCCATTTCACCAGCCAGTGCAGATGCATCTCACCCCTCAGGACTGGAGCAGCACCTGTTCTGCCTGGGCCCTGGCTCTGCTGTGGTACTCCACCTCCCTGCTTCTTTGGGATGCAAGGAACATTCCTCAGTTGGTGACTGAGATGCGATGGGCAGGGGAGGCGGGTCAAAACACACGCAGTCCTCCCCTCCAAATGCACACTTCAGGTCGGTTGGAGCTGCTGATGTGGGTGGGGGGGTAGGAATTCAGGCTCCCGACTGTTCTTTCACCACCACAAGGAGCTGCCGCGGGCTCTTCTCCTTTCCACTGAGAGGCCGGCCTGCTGGATCAATCGTGTGTGACAAACAGGTGGGAATACCGGTTGGCTTCAGAGAGATCGCCAACCCCTCAGCCAAGGAGCGGTCTCCTTCTTCACCAGCGACACAGCTGAGTGCTTCTTTCATCCTCCACGCAGACGGCTCCTACAGAAGCCTTGGAGGTGGAGGGCTGCACTTCTGTACTGTATGCACTTAGCCCAATAGTTTAGGGCTCTGTCTGTGGATCCAGAGGTTGGGAGTTGGGTTTCCACTGAGGCTGCTCTATACAATGGATTCAGTGCCCCAGAGGGTCCCTTGCAGCTTTGAAATTCTGAGATGATATTATGTATATTATTATAGGGGGGGGGATTCCCAGACCGAGGGGATCCAACATTACAATTAATACTACAAGCCATGTTCCAACAGAAGTGCAAGCGAATGCACAATAACCTATGAAGCAAACATACTCGGTGCATCGGTGTTTATAAATAGAATGGCAGCAAATGCCAGTCCAAATTCCTTTCAGAATGCAGCGTGAATGGACGGTGAAACCCGGGAAGAAAAATTCTCTGGCTCTCCATTTGGCAGTAATTTCTCTGGCCTTGGAGACCCACAGCAAAGTTCTTAGGTCTTCCATAAACAACCCCCTTTTTAAAATTGGTCTGCAAGTCTCTCCTTATTCATTATGGTGGTGTTGCCCCCCCCCCAGGTTGGTCATGATTCCCCTTGTGGGAGAAGATTAGTTTGATTTGAAATTGGTTGTTTAGAATATATTTATGCCCCGTTTTGCAGTGTTATCACATCTTCTTTGCATTGAGGTCATGATCTAGATTCTAGACTGCTTCAAACAAGGTTAAGCTTCATGTGTAGTGTGAACCAGGGATGACCTGGTGCATCCTGCTCATAAGTGGGGGGCCTCAAAGTCTGGCCCCCAAATTCTTATGGGTAGCCTCAAAGAAGTTCTCTGCTTTCCTGGTCTCTGCCCGCCATCAATCTGGCACAGTGCAGTGGACTCAGCAGGGTGGAGGGAGGACTTGATCATCCCCCCCCCCCCATATGGCCTTGTCAAATGCACCTGGGAAGCTGTGCAGTGAAGAATCCACAGCAAAGGCCTTGAATTCCCAAAGCCTTGGGTTGGGGGTGGGTGGTGGGTGGGTAGAGATTTACATGGAAGGGTGTGGGGGGGGGCAGAAGGTGGAACCCTTCTGTCATCCTTTACATCCAGGATCGGCGATGCTGCTGAGGCCTGGAGTGGAGGCCTGGAGGTGGTGCAGGATCCTTCATTTCTCCTTCTCTTACAACAGAGGAATGTCCTCTTAGTCAGGGAAGGAGGAGAGATACAGACATTTCTGGAAGGGCTGGAGTTGTCTGGCCCCGTCAGCCTGCCAAGCTGACAAATGGACAGACGGACGCCTCGCCGCCGACCCTCTCCAAAACGGGAGGGGGAGCCCTGCTGTCTCCACCATCTCGCTCCCAGGTTGAGGGTTTCAGACTTCAGGCTTTCATGTGCATGCACACATGCTCTTTCTTCTCCCCCCCGCCCCCCAAAGCTGTCGGCCACCTCCTCCCAGGAAGCGGGAATTTCGGTTGCCCAGAAACTAGGAAGGCAGGAACCGGCTGAAATGGCTTTCTTTCCTTCCATCTTGGCTGCCCTAATGGCTTTCTTTCCTTCCAATTTGGCTGGACTGTCCCTGTCCGTGGTGCTGAATCAGCTCCCTGCCTGCCCATGGACTCCCTAGGGGCCAGGAGAGTTTTTCACCAGGGTCTCTTTGGGGTTTGGAGGCACAACTCTAAAACCATTGGCAGCCTCCAGCCGAAAGATGTTTCTCCAGCCTATTTGTTTCCCCCCTCCATTAATTTTACCCTGCGTGGCCAGCAATAACAATCAGTATTTTTTTCCCATTCCTCAATCCGTGCCCCAAGTCTTCTCGCAGTTTTCTGCATTGTGCCAGTGTTTTTGATTCCTCCGTCATTACTCGTTGCCTCGAGTCCTTCTTTGTTAGTCACCTCCTCTGTCTAAGAAAGCAGACGGAGATAAATCCTGCCCGCGTTAAAAGGTCCTGATTCCACGCCAGACGGTGGGGCTGAGAATACAATGTGTCGTACAATTGACATTCTCAAATACAATTTTACGCTTTTTATTGCCTATTGTGTTCTTACATCTGGGCCGACTCTGTTCAGGGTTTTATCTCACGGCTCCCCACTGCTTTTGGCAGGTGCGGGGATGGCAGGATTCTTATTCGAGACACATCTTTCTACCCCAGGCAGGATCAAGCCTGCAATATAAAGATGGTAGGAAGCTGGATGTGTGTGCCTGTGTGTGCATCAGAAGCATCAAAGGCTATCAAACTGTCTCATCATTTTTATTGCATGTATAGGGTGCCTGTGGAGTAGGGGCAACCGACCTGGCACCTGTATGATCTCATCTTGGTCCAAGACTCACCTGCTAGGAGCCAAGTCTCCTTGACTTAATGGCAAGCATGATTCTACAGCCAAGAGAGTTGCCTGTCCCTTCTGTTCCGAGGAGGAAAAGAGGCCACAACCTCAGATAAAGGCCCAAGGTGCCTCCGGAGAAGAAAAAGCCGCTTTATTCCACCTAATTAGTGCACCAGCTTAATTGCAGGCATGGCACAGAGAGCAGGTGAGAGACGAGATCAAACATTAGCTGTGGAATTTGAACCAGCAGGTGAGGCACAAAACCTCTCAGCATTTAGCAGGGAATGAAATGAAAATAAAATAAATTGTATTGTAACATGTCAAAACTCAAAAACAGTCACTAATGAGCGCAGGAAAACAGCAAGGCAGACACGCTGGTTAAAAAATAAATAAAAGAATCAACTCCAGCGTAATACTTGTTGCAATGATGGCTTGACATGGAATTCACCAGCAGGTGACGCGCCTGATTATGGGAAAGACAAATGGGACAAGCTACAAGTGTAAGCTCAGGTGTGTGTGTCAATGCCAGCCAAGCAGCTATGCACACTCACGATGGCCATCCTATGCAAAGCAGTGGGGTAGTGGAACCAGGGTGGAGAGTATGTAAGTCCCAGGGTTTCTTATTAACAAGGACTGATATATCGCCTGCCAGTCTCTCCCTCTGGCTCCCCTGTTCTCTCTGAGCTTTTCTGCATTGTTTGCAGGAGGCGGGGAGATAAATGACTTTTCTCAAGAATTTGATGGGGTTGCAAGACATTCCTGTTCAAAAGCAAAGTGTTTGTTTGGTGGGGGGGGGTCTTGAAGGGGCAATCCAAGGCCATTCATTCTACAAAAGACTTGCTGCTAGAGAAAACAAACACCACTATTCGCTCTATGCATCTGTTGATCTGTGTCACGCCAGCTGCCTGCGTGTTTCTGAGTTTTCCTTGGAGGTGCTGGCTATGGGAACCGTGTTGCTGAGTGCCTCCACATCTGCATTCACCACTACCCCACTCGGTACAAAGTGAATCCAGCACCCTGGAGCCTAACCTTTCTGAAAACCTCTGGGGAGGTTGCTTTAGGGCAACCTAAGGGAGTCCTTTGTTCTCTCCAGATGGTCCCAGACTCAATTCCTACATGCTACAAAGGTCTTGGGTGTTACGGAGGGCTTTGAAGGAATTGGACGAGTGGAGCGTGCAATTCTGAAGAGGCAAAATTTGTTGGGGGGGTGGATGTTAAACCTCCACCTTCAGCACTGAGAAAGAAAATCCTGCTTCTCTTGCTCTAACCCAACTTCTAAGGAAGAGAGCAATGTAAGCAGACCAGGTCGTGCGTGCACACGCGTTAAGTAGGAATTGCTCTTCTGCCTTAATGCCTGTCGGGCATGGATCGGGGTCTTCTTATAAGGATTACCTTTTCCAGGGAGGAGTGTGCCATTTCATGAACTACAACACCCACCATGCTTCATCTTTCTGGCCCTGCCGGCTGCGATGAACAGGAGTTAAATCTCTGGAAACATCTGGAAGAATCCAGGTTCCTTTCCTGTTTGTGATGCCGGAGGGCTCCAAAGCAGGTGTCTTGCATAGACAGGGATGTTATGGGAATTTGGGGCTCTTTAGTCGGGGAAAAAGGTGCCTGAGGAGGGATATGATTGAGACATACAAAATAATGCAGGGCATGAGTAAAGTGGGTAGAGGAACACTCTTCTCCCTCTCACAAAATACCAGAACTAAGGGACATCCACTTAAACTGAAGGTTGGGAGAGTGAGAACAGACAAAAGAAAATATTTTTTCACCCAGCATGTTGTTAGTCTGTGGAACTCCCTGCCACAGGAGGTGGTGGTGGCGTCTGGCCTGGATGCCTTCAAAAGGGGATTGGACAGTTTCCTGGAGGAAAAGTCCATCACAGGTGACAAACCATGATGGAGATGTGTCATTTCCAGGTTTAAAACCAGGGTCCTTCAAGGGCCAGATGCAGGGGAGTGGTACCAGGAGACAGAGATCTAGTCTCGTGCACTTCTGGGCGCATTTGGTTGGGGCCACTGCAAGATACAGGAAGCTGGACTAAATGGGCCTTTGGCCTGATCCAGCAGGGCTCTTCTTAGGTTCTTAATGTCCTAAGCAGCAGTGCCTGGCTCTGCTTGCAGGGGCCAACTGGAACTCCCCTGGCAGTAGCGGGTGACCCTTCTCATCATCCGCCAAAGACTGTTCAACTCTGCTGCCCCCAGGACATGCAGGGAGGGGGGGTCTGCCGCTCAAGGGCCTCCAGAGAGGCAGGAGCTGCTTCTTGTCCCCCAGCAAAATGTATGTGCATCCATGTGTGCAGGCTGCCTCCCCTGGCTCCATTGGGAAAACTGCCCCCCACATGCTCTCCTAATGTCCCCCCAGGCAGCAATTGGGATAATTATCCTTTGCTAGAAGGAAGTTGTAAATGTGACGAGCAGAGTAGCTTTTAATTATGTCAATTAAAATATCGCCTATTATGATGCCAGGAACGTCGCTGGCTCCGGGTGTCTCTCAGCTCTGTTGATTTTGGGGACTGAATTGGACACAGGTGGGCTTGGGAAGACGGGTGCCAAGCCCCCACCTCCCCGAGCAAAGAGGGCCCCTCTGCGGTTCTTGCCTGGAGGGCCAAAGCGCCCGTGCTTGGGAGCAGATCCTGCTGGAAAGGAAGCTGGGAACTCCCACTCCGCCTTCCTGTCTGGCCCCATTAATTTCCTAAGGCAAATTTTGGAACGGCCTGGCTTCCCTTCCTCCTTAACGGCCACACTGGGACCCTTGATGGTCCAAGGTAATGGCAGCCCCGATGCCTCCCGCTTGCCTCGTTTCCTGGCTGGACTTGCCCTCCTGGGGTCACAAGGCAACCCCATCCCAAGCTGAGCTCATTTGGCAGCTCTCAAGCCGCCAAAGGAGAGAGAACAGGCAGGCAGGATCTGATGGGTATTTGGAGAAGGATTCCTCAAAGTAAAAAGCACAGAGGAGGGGCAACCAGAATATTTTGGGGACTGGAACACCTTCCTTACCATCTGAGGCTGCAACGGCTGGGCCTCTTCGCTCTTGAATGACGGCACCTAAGAGGTGACCTCATTGAAGTTCATAAAATCATACACGGTATGGACAAAGTCAATAAGGAAACACCTGTTTTCCCTATCGCACAACACTAGAACTAGGAGGCACTCCATGAAAGTTTTAGGTGCTAGATCTCAAACAAGTAAGACAAATCTGTTTGTTTTTGTTTTGTTTTTTGCAGCCGGCAACCTGGGTCTAACTCAGGGGTTTCCAATGTCAGATCTGCAGAAAAGCTCTGGCTCCACAGAATCACACGACAAAGCTTCCCCGGGGCCTCCTCTGCAGGGCTGATCCCCTTGCCCGGTTTCGTTTCGACCCATTCTTGAGCCCTTATGAGTACCAGCCCAACTTTAGTGCTCAATGAATCCAGGATGCTGTGCCCCCTGGCCCCCCTCCTCTCTCCCTCTGCTAGGGCTGTGATTTCTCTATGGGCCCGTCTTGACACTCCGTATTTCCATCCACAGATTTATCCCAGCGCCTCTTTCAATCTGTCAGCTGCAACAAAGGGAGCCGGTGAGTTATGCACCTGCCCTTAATCTCTGCTGCAATCGGTTATCCTTCAGGGCACCTCCAAAGCCCCACCTTTCGGCAGGACGACTCTTCAACCAGAGAGAGATCTGACTAGGATTTCCCTTGTGGTCAAAGGCTGTGTGTGTGTGTGTTTGCAAAGTCTCTAGTAAATACATCTATTTAGTATTTATTATTATTTTAAATATTATATTTAATATATTGCCCATCTGGCAAGAAAGACACTTCTGTGTTGGAAAGGAGGAGATTGCAGTCTAGGGCAGGACGGATGGGCCAGAGAGAAATACCTGAGCGGGAGCCATGGGAAATAGCTGCTAGAGGGCAGTGGGAGGGTGGCACAAAGCAGGGAAAATCTAATGCCAGGAAGGAGGCTTCTGTTGGTAAGACTTTTGAGGCCAAAGGAGGTGGAGGCTGCCGTGCTGCCCTCGCAGACACTCGGGTGGGGGCAGGGGCATTGGCATCTCACCCCCCCTTTCAGTAAAGAATTTGGGGCGTCACAGCCTCCCTAAGAGATCCCAAAACCCACTCCAGCATTTTTGCCCACGCATGGCAACCGAAGGCCCCGTCCTTTGGAGAGCAAGAAGAGTCAGGAAGGGAGGCTGCTGCCTGTGTGTTGTTGCGGGTCAGCCTTGACTCCCCCCCCCCCCGGTTGAGCCACACAAGGAAGCCGGGCCCCGCTCTGGATGGAGCAAGGCTGCCCCTCGGTGGCAGAGACGGCTCAGTGCCGAAGAGAGAATTGGCAGCCTCCCGAACTTCTGAGGTCCTGCCTACGACTCAGGCCCTCGCCCAAGCAGGACATGAGCCTCGTTGTTCCCAGCTGGAGGGAGGGAGGGGCTACCTTCCTGCACCTCCTGGGGTGGTGTGGGGCACAGTGAGGAGAACGTCAACACCAGCTGAAATGTGCCTACCCCTTGATGCCTTCTGGTATCCTGAGTGGGAGAAACACAGGCCCAGGTCTGCCTTTGCTGACAGGCAAAGCTGCCGGGCTGCCCTTCCCTGCCGTGCCGCTCTCACGCGGGCGCCTGGTGCTGCCGCCGGTGCCGCAGGATTTCCGTGGGTGTCAGGAGGAGGCTCTGCTGGCAGGTGGGGCAGTGGTAGGGCTGCTGCAGGGCTGAGGAGGTGCCCGAAGAGGGTGCGGGCGTGGCATCCCCTGAAGGGTCTGCAGATGCAAGGAAAGCGGGGTGAGAGATGCACCCCTGCGCAGGTGTGGTTGCACACAGGTATGAGACCCACCTATACTGTCGGCGTGCTGTGGTTGGAGAGGCAGAAGGCACAGTGGCCAGTGGTGGGCAAAGCCTGGGGCAGAGGGCAGAACTGGGGCAAATAACACCTTGGGAGCCTGCCGGGTCTAGACTGGAGCCCATCCAGATGACCTCTTGGGGTCCCTTTACTCTCAGGAACACAGAAAACTGTTGGGAGTCCAGAGGCTTTGTCAGGCTTGAGAAAGGCCGACCCTTCTGGAAGGACACATGGCCGCATGGCGGAAAGTTTCCGGGCCACCCCCTCTGGCTGCTCGTGGCCCGCCTGGAGGGACTCACCTTCCCCAGGCGTGGGCTCCCCCTCGGAGCCAGGAGGCCGGCAGGTGTCTTCGTGGGCCATGCGCTCCAGGGGGGTGAAGGGCCTGTACAGGCCACACCGTGGGCAGGTCCAGAAGGTGCGCAGGCACTCACTGTAAAGGTCCCCTTCGCTCTGCGGGGAACACCAAGGAGGAAAAAGAGCAGCTCAGGGGCCAGGACAACACAAGAGAGGGAGCGGGGGGGGGGCTGTGACCCACGGCTGAGGGCCCCATGGCCTCCTTCCCCTTACCAGGCATTCCACCCTGGAGAGGGAACACCGCCCCTTCCCGAAACGCTCGCCCCACCCACTCCGCTCACCACCAGGCAGTTGAAGGTCAGGCAATCGCCCAGCCGGTAGCCTCCCTTGACCTCATCCGGCCTCATCTCGGCCCCTTGGAAGAGGCGGGGCAGCTCCTCTCCTCCGGGGGCCGACGCCACGGTCTGAGGGCCCACGTAGAGGTTCTGCTGCTCCAAAGGCGTGAGGCGCCGGAGGCTGTACTGCACCTGGATGTAGGAATAAGCTTGAGGGTGTAAGGTAGGTGCTTGGAGGCTGAGGGAATAAGGGAGGCACCTGAAAGAAAGACACTCACACACACAGCTGTCCGGAACAGCGGGAAGGAGAACTCCTCCTCCTCTCCATCTGTGGCCTTTTATTCACTATTTGGTCACAGGTTACAAATTCCAGAATAACAAGGAAATAGTTAACTTGCTGACTCTTAGAGACTCGGGAATGCTTACAGGTGAGGAATGTTGGAGACTCAGGAATGTTGACAGCATGGCAGAGGTCAGGTGCCGGGTCTGGAAGCGTGCTGTTGCGAGGCCTCCTCACTCAAGCCTGTTGCTTGACATATCCAGCGCCATCTTTGGCCTAGTTTTACCTGGCAAATTCCCACACCTGGGCACATCCACAGGGAGGATCAGGGCGGCCGTGATGGCCCTCTCGGGTGGCTCCTTCTCCTGCTGGGGTCTCCTGGGCTTCCAACACTAAGGAGGCTTGTTAGATGCTGGTCCCTCTGCAGGCACAAATGCCCCCCCCCCAGATCTTTGCCCTCCCCACATAGCCTCTGCCCTTCTTCCCGCCACCCCCTCTTGCCTCCATACCCACCTCTGTCTTCAGGAAGGCCAGCAGCTCTTGGGAGAGCCTCCCCACCTCTCGGGCGCTGGGCCGCCTCTCCTCTTCCTCCTCCTCTTCCTCCTTTTTACTCCTGCGGCTGGCTCGCCTCTCCAGCTGCCGGTCCAGCATCTTCTCCCAGGAAGCCCGGAGGCGCAAGGCTGCCACGAGCTGCCGCAAGGCCACTTCGCCCGCCGGCACCCGCAGCTCCAGCCACGAGTCAGCCACGATGCGCGTGCAGTCGGCGTTGGTGTCCAAAGAGCGTGCCAGGAG
Organism: Phrynocephalus versicolor; assembly: GCA_023846285.1. Classification (NCBI taxonomy): domain Eukaryota; kingdom Metazoa; phylum Chordata; class Lepidosauria; order Squamata; family Agamidae; genus Phrynocephalus; species Phrynocephalus versicolor. The sequence continues at coordinate 1,550,196 of JAHTLZ010000008.1, read as the reverse complement.
CAGCAGAGCCTGCACGGGAGAGGCGGGTAGGAAGCCTGGCCGGGGTTACACACACACACCCAAGGGAAAGGGGAGGAGGTCTGGGGAGCAAAAAAGGGGAGCCCCCTCACCTGCAAGGCCGGGAGGTGGAGGCAGTTCACCAGGTAGGGCTTGTTGGTCTCCAGGAGTGAGACGAAGGCGAGGAGCTGGTGGCGGCTGCTCAGGCCCTCCTCTTGGCTCCCTGAGAAGCGAGAGAAGGGCCCGGGGCCTGAGGGTCTCCTCCAGAACCCACACAAACCCTCCCCCAAGAGGAAGGTGGTGATGGGGGGGGCTGATCAGCCCTGGACCTCAATTCTGGGAGGTGCAAGTCAGGAAGGTCGCCACCCGCAATCGGGCCTTCTCGGGGGCTGGCCTGTCTAGTGGGAACAAACAGCCAAGCGAGATACGCCAGGCCCCATTTTCTAGCTACATATATTCACAAAGGATGCGGAAACTTGGCTATTTAGGGAGGCATTCGGCAATTGGTAATGTGGTTTGTGCTCCCCATGTTTGACGTTGTTTTGTTATTATTTGGTCTTTGCCTCATGCCAGGCTATTTGTCTGTTTTTATTGGGGGGGGGTTGCACTTACAGTGGTACCTTATATAAAGGAATTAATTCGTTCCAAATGAAATTCTGTTACGCAAATTTTCCTTTATACAAATTTCCCATAGGAATGCACTGAAAACGGAGTAATCCCTCATCGCGACCATCTTTATGTTGTATGGATTCGCCCCACAGGCGATTCTGTTAAGCAAATTTCCCCTACTTCTGGAATTTTTTATCTTGTACAGATTTTATGTTATACAAACCGCTTGTTATGCGAGGGTTTACACTGTATGTTTGATTTTAATCTTTGGTTTTCACATGTTTTGTTTGATGTAAACCGCCCAGAGTTCCCTTTGGAAAATTGGTGCAGTATACAAAAAATAAATAAATAACACATTTGTAGTGGAGCTGCCCTCTAAAGCTACAAATCTCTGCATGCCTGGTGGGATACCAGGGTGGGCTGTTCCTCCCTAGCCAGAGCCCTGGCTTGCCCCACACCTGGACTCGAACAAAGGGAGTGGAACACGTCGGCCACCCCAAGAGAAGTGAAGCCTTCTGCTTACCCCTGGGAGGCCGAGACCCAGAGCCGCTGTCCTGGGCGGGTTGGAGCAGCTCGGGTGAATTCGTGAAGACACTAGTGGGATGGAGGACCACCCCTGGCTTCTCCTTGGTGTGGAAGATCTAGCGAACAAAGAACAGGCCACCGGGTCAAGTAGGGTGAGATCTGGCCAAACCTCATGGAGGCAAACCTTCGGCCCTCCAGATGTTTTGGACCACAACTCCCACAGTCCTTTGTCACTGGCAATGCAGGCTTGGAATCCTGGGGGTTGTGGTCCAAAAAATCTGGAGGGCTGAAGATTTGCCACCCCTAAGGCTTAGGTATTACTGTTATTAGGCATTCAGAACTCCTCTGCCTGGCCCCTGGAGGCCTGCCTTCCAGACAGCCCTTCCCCCACAAGGACCCAGATTTTAACACGTCTGGGATTCTCATAGAGGAACTGGAGGCGGAGGGAAGCAAGAGGGCCGTGGTGGGTAGGGAACTCGGGGGTGGGGGGGGCGGTGGCAACAGCGGGATATTCAAATCCCCCTTCCACTTGCCTGGTCCGAATCCTTGCGGCTCTGGTTGAAGGCATCTGGGACGGCCAGCTGCGGGTAGAGGCCGCGGCCCAGCACCAGCTGCAGGAGGGAGAGCTGCCCCGAAGAAAGAGACTGGGCGGCCGAAGAGGCGGCTTGCAGCTCGTCCATGTTGTGCCGCAGCTGGAACTTCACATCCTGGGAAAGGAAACGGTCCTTGTCGAAGGCGGGCCAGCGATGCCCCCCCTTCCGCTGCAGGGGGTGGACAGACCGAGGGCCAAAGCAGAGAGAGCCCAATGAAGAAGACACGCCCAAAGGCAGGATTGGACCAGGAACCGCCGGGCAAGCCCACTGGCAGGGCAGGAATGTCGGCACCATCTGGACCATTGCCTCTTGACGGTGAGGTGATCCCAAAAAGCGGCTGGGGTGGGTGGGGTGTCCTCGGCTCTTCCAACACCCCAAACTCTCTCTCAAAGCCCTACAGCATGGGAGACCCTCGTGCATCTTGTGGCGCCTAGTCCCACAGTCTTTCTGTTTCCGCCCTGCCTCTTCTAGCATTCAAATCCCCCTTCCACTTGCCTGGTCCAAATCCTTGTGGATGACCCTGGGCTGTAACTACCCTCAAAAACAACGGGGGACATTGATAAACTTGGCTACTGGTCACCCCCCCCACCCGCTCAAGTCACCAAGGGTTTGAGCAACCTTTATTTCCCCCTTTTAAAAAACAACTCAGATTCTTGGGTGGGGGGGGGGAGGAGCCCTCTTTCCGTCTCTTTGCAAGACTCAGCCAGGTAATAAATTCTTTCTCTTCCCTTCCTGCTCTCCCTGAGCTCCAAAGAGAACCCCTTTTCATCTCCTGGGCCTCTAAGGTCTCCCCAAGAGGTGGGCTCTACCTTTTGAAATTCCAAACAACCTGCTCCCTTTCAATCTTCCCTTTCCACCCCGATATGCCTCAAGAATCTGGAAACGTTGGCGGAGCAAGGCTGACCCGCCTCAGACCCACACCCCGGGCGGGCGGCCACCTGGCCCACTTCACCTGGACGTCCAGGCGGTGTCGTCTTCCATCCCGTTCTTCTCCCGAGGAAGAGCCCCCCTCTTCGTCCTCCCCTTGCAGCCGCAGCACCTTCCGCCGCCGCCCTTCCCCCTCCTCGTGCTCCCGCTTGAGCCTGTGCAGCTCCTGACGCCGCCGGCGCTGCCTCTGGCGGTTGTAGGAATCGCTGGGTCGGGCGGCTGGTTCCAGCAGCCGATGGTCTCGCAGCAGTTCCTGAAGGAGACGGGGAAGGGCGTGATGGGGTGGCCGGGCAGCGGCCAAACTATCCTCGCACTGTATTCCTCCTTGCCACCCCATCTTCCCTCTCTCGGTCCGCTCTGGTTCACCCTGCGGGGCAGGGACCCCGGGGGCTCAAGGCCCTCTCTTTCTCAGCCCTGCCACCTGATCCGGCAAGACCCGCACTCGGACCCGGCTTTGCTTCCCCCCTGAAAGTCCCTGCCTGCTCCCAAATTCCGCCGCACCTGGAACTGCCGTCGCAGGTTGGCTGCTTCGTAGAGTCGGTGCTCCTCCAGGCCGCGACGCCGGCACCAACGGCGAGATCCGCCCCGGCTTCCAGACTTCTCCTGCCGGAAGGGAAGACCAGGCAACGCTGTCAGCACAAAGGCACACACAACGGAGCCACAGCGAGCCTGATTCACACTCAGAAGAACTTGGGAAAGTATTACATAAACCATTCACTTGGTTTCTTGGCGCACATGTGCACACACACACAAACATACTCTCTCTCTCTTGCACACACAGCTTCTCTGCTTTGCACATTTCTGGGGCACATCCTGAGGTCCAATGACCAGCACTCATCCTGGGCTCCAAAAAGCTTGCTCCTCCAACCCACTGAAGGCCAGTAGTGGACCAGAGCAAACTGGTTTTTAGCTGAAAGAGGAACTTTAGTGGAACTCTCTAGAAGGCTGGGTGTGGCACTCCCAAGACATATATAAGGAGGTGATGGTGCTCAATTTGGAGTTCCGGGCCTTTGCAATCACTATTAGCATTGCTCCTGTCCAGGATCCTAGGTGAATGGTACCACCATCTGGTCTCCTTGTGTCTTGTGTTGTGCTAACCTCCTATGTTCTGCAATAAAGCTGGCTTATCACTTTGCAACTGAGCTGTCTCAGAGCGTTCCTAACCCAAAACTCCAACTTACCACCCCAAACCATACTTTGGGGAAGACAAGGACACCAGGCCGAGGAAAGGGCGGAAAGAACAGCAGGAGGAGGAGAAAACCCACAGAGGCATGGCAAGACTCTTGCACTGACTGCTGCGTTCCCGATGGACCCACCTGCACCCAGGCGTCAAAGACATTGAGCAGCGTCAGGGGGTCCCCCAGGCGGCTTTCCAAGGGGCGCCGGGCAGTGGCGCCGTCGGGATCGCCACGTCCAGAGCTGCTCCGGAGGAAAGGCGAGGGGACGCTGAGCATGGCGGACACCGTCAGGGTGGGGGCCGCGAGGCCGAACAAGGTCCCCAGGACCAGCATCTTCCCTGCAGGGAGAGGAGAGCAGCAGTCAGGAGGCACAGCCCTGTCCCGAAGGGGTGATCCTGACGTCCCACCCGGGGCTTTCCCACCCGGATTCGGCAGGCCTGACCCACCGGCCCCCGCCTGGCCCAAGGTTTCTTGCAGTGAGAAGGCAGTCAACTCTCCCACGGAAGGGCATTGGCTGAATGACAAGGACAAAGCCCTCGGCTCATGCTCAGAGGCACCCCGGCAAGTTCAAAAGAAGAGGGCCTTCCCACCAGCATCCCTGCCCAGAGCGGCGCCAGCCTCCGCATCTCACCGATCACCACGTCCACCGGCAGCTCGGCCAGGAGGCTCCCGATGGGGGTCAGGCCCTCCTCGTCGTCCAGCGCCCCCTGGTGCTTCAGGTAGCTCACGGCGGTCTCCAGGCTGGCAGGCGGAGGTGGCTCCAGGAAGGGGAAAGTGCGAGGGTCCCCCAGCCCCATGCTCTTCATCTAGGCACACAGGAGGCAAGAAGGTGGTGGGTCTCCCCCTGGCCCAGAAATACCAATGCCCTTTTGCCCCACCCAACTTTCAGGCACCTGATCTCCACCCGATTCACACACATACACGCACACACACACACCGGGCTTCCAAGAACACCCCTCTGCCCCTTTCTCTGCCTCCCCTCCCCCCCCATAGCTTCTATCCTGCCCCATAGCATTTAAAGCACTCTCTAGGCGGTTTACCATCAAATTATGCAAGCCACCAGTTGGCCTGCCCGCAAGCTGGGCACTCAAACTTTTTGACCTGAGGTGGACGGAAAGCAGAGCCAACCTTGAGCTGGTGACCTGAGCCCCTTGGGGTGGAACTCAGGATGTGAGCAGAGTCTTGGCTGCAATATTGCAGTTGAACCACAGCACTACGGGGCTTAGCACAGAGAAGGAGAGGGAATGCTTTTGCAGCAGCCTCCAAAGGAACAAACAACCTGCTGTAGAAAGATAACCCTCATCCGCCTCTTGGGAGGATGAAAAACTCCGAAAGGGAAACCAGAACTTGTCAGGGGTCCCTCAATGCTGGAAGGGAGCCAGAACACCTCTTTTTGGGCAGAGTTTTGGAAACAACAGGAAAGATCAAGAATTTGGACACACGCACACACACACAGAGAGAGAGAGAGAGAGAGAGAGAGAGATGCATATGCTGGTGAAGCCAGGCTGCAGAGCATCAGCTCCGGAAGTTTGACTCTGGCCCTACAAGCCAAGGATCTAGATATTTCTGGTCCAGAAGGAAGCCCTGCTGCTCCACCACACACAGACCTGCAACACCAAGGCGTCGAGTGCCACCCGCTGGACCTCCGGCACCGGGTAGGGAGCGAAGGCATCGTAATCAGACTCGGCATAGAGGCGGTAGCAGACGCCGGGCCCTGTGCGGCCTGCCCGGCCCTTGCGCTGCTCGGCACTGGCTCGGCTGATCCAGAACTCCTGCAGGCGCTGGAGCTTGGCCTTGGGGTCGTAGCTGAGTTCCTTCACCTTCCCTGTGTGTGTGTGTGTGTGTGTGTGTGTGTATGTGTGTACGAGAGAAAGCGAGAGAGAGATTGGAGGAGAGAGAGAAGCAGCAATGAAACCTGGGAAGAGATGCCAACACAAGGCAAAGAACCATCCAAGATCTTGCTGCCACTTGGGGTCAACGATCTATTATTAATTTAGCCCATCAGTATTTGCATAATTTTTGCTGCTTCTGATCACATTCAAGGGGAAGACAAAACATTGGACGGAGTATTTAAATCCCCCCTCAGTTCCCTCCCCAGCCCCCATCTTCTCCCTGAAGGCTCAGCCCTCTTTCTGCTCTGGATTATCTCCATTTCCGATGAACATGAAGCCTTGTGGGGGTTTTTTTGTTGGGTTTTTTTTTTGTAAACAAGAGGGGAGGGACACCCCAGAAAGCCCACTGCTACCCCTGAAAGGTCAAGGATGTTTTGTTTCCTCTCAGGTGGAGCGAAGGCTGTTTGCCCCCAAGCCCCACCTCTAGCTAGGCCCAAAGGCAGACTAGGATAAGGAAAGAGGCTCCTGAGGGGCTCCCCCCGCCCAGAAAAAAGCAAAACACAAGGGCCCACCAGCTCTGACCTGAGTCCACAACAAACCGGACTCCATCAATGGTGACTGAGGTCTCGGCAATGTTGGTGGCAATGATGCACTTCCGGACACCCGCAGGAGGCATGTCAAAAACCTGATGGAGCAAGGGGAGAGGGGAAGGTGTTATTTATTTCTATTCATTTAAAATATTTTTACCCTGCCTTTCTCCTTTAAAAGGACCTAAGGCGGCTTACATCATGACGAGGCAATATTGAAAGCTAAGAACAAGGAGTGTAAAGAAAGCAGCTCACATCCATTAAAAGGCAGCATGAAAAGACCAATATTAAAATAAAAAGGGAGGGGAGATTTGGAAGCTTTTCAACCCAAGCCCAGGCTCCAAACCCCAGGGTTGCCTCACCACTTTGAAGGGCACCGCATTCTAGGGACACTGCGTATAAAAGCATTTTTTTTAAAAAATCTCCTTATTTCCTCCGGAGGAAACTGCTGTGGTTCTGTGCAGTCGGAACCAGCTTGTTGCAACCTTAAGATGGCCATCCAGGCAAGTGAGACTTCTAGGCGTGGCTTTAGCAGTTCCGCACACCAAGCAGTTCCCATGGTAGAGCGGAGATTCGAACCCAGGGCTCCTGAGCCCTAGCCTGTCAATCTAGCCACGACACTGTACCCAGTAGAGATGGGTCCTCTGGCTAGTCGGGGTTCTCCCCCCGAGATCCTTCCGGACCCACCTTGTCCTGCTCGGCCACCGAGAGGGTGCTATGAAGGGGGAGGGCCACCCAGCGCTGGGTGTGCGTGGCGTAGGTCTGCACCGCCTGCAGAACAGCCCCGATCTCCGCCACGCCGCTGAGAAAGATCAGCAGGTCCCCTCTTTCATCGGCCGGGTACTTGTGGTCAATGGCCTGGAGGACACGCAGGTAAGGCCGGGGGTCCAGTCGGTCCTTCCGCTCGCCGGCGCCCTCCTCGGGACGGATGGGCTCATACAAGACCTGCACAGAAGAGGGAGCGGGGTTATGTTGGCCACCACGGCTGGTGAAGTAAAGATGGACATCTCTCTCTCTTCATTCCTCCCTCCCTTCCTTCCTTTAAATCTGAGCAAATAATCAGATTGAAGCACAGATCTGCCGGGATCCATAAAAAGAGATCTCAGTGAGCCTGAGTTGGCTAAAATACAGCAGGACTGGGAAGAAACAGAGGTTATTTCACAGATCGCATCGGCCTCAAACCTTGCAGGCAGTCCAGACTGGCCGTGGTATGGACTGAAAACCAGTATACTACAGATCAACTACACCTTCCCCTAGCTAGTGACATAGAAAATCCCGGGCTTTCAGACATAGGAACTGCTCAATCCTAATGCCATTCCATAATGAGTCTTCCCTCCCTACAGAGAAACATAATAATGTTATCATCAAATAATTACAAAACCTAGGGGAAAAGTCAGCAACATTTCCCTATCAAGGAGCTGGTCCTTAAAAGGAATTTGTGGGTTAGCATAACAAGAGGGGTAGCTGCCTAGATGCCCTAATAAGCACATCCGATCTCGACTGATTTTGGAAGCTAAGCAGGGTCAGCCCTGGTTAGTCCTTGGATGGGAGACCACCAGGGAATACCAGGTGCTGGAGGCACCTGGAGTAGGAACTGGCAAGCCACTCCAGTATTCCTGCCAAGAAAACTCCATGGACATGGGGTCACGAAGAGCCGGTCAGGACTGTAACAACACAACACACACACACACATAACAAGAGGGACGGTTCCAGCAGCAACAGCTTCTGGGAAGCACAGAACGCCTGGTCTCAGTCTGGGAAACCAAAGGGCAGAGACACGATCCACCCAGCTCTCTTGCCGCCCAAGCGTGCACAGCAGGGAGAGCCTGTCTCGACGAAGGAATGGCCTTGACCCTTCAAGCTGATGCCCCTCCGCCTCACCGTGATGGGGAAGAGCCGCCCGGGGACCTGCACCACGGGGGCTCCGCCAAAGTAGTCGGCAAAGAGCTGGATGTTGATGGTGGCCGACATGAGGACCAGCTTGAGGTCCGGGCGGCCCGGCAGGAGGCGGCGCAGGACACCCAGCAGGAAGTCGGCGTGCAGGTGCCGTTCGTGGACTTCATCGGCGATCAGGACCTGGTAGCCCGGCAGGGTGGGTTCCCGCTGGGCCTGGCGCAGGAGCAGGCCTTCCGTCAGGAAGACGATCCGGGTGGCCGGCGAGCGGGTGCTCTCGAAGCGGATCTGGTAGCCGACCTGCAGGAGGCAAGGAAGGAGAGGGGGGTGAGCAGGCAGCCGGCGGGAAGACACTCCCCAGGGAACGTTCCCTGCTGATGCTCCGGGCTGCTCCATCTGCTCTCCGCTCACCTGGTGGCCATACTGCTGCAGGCTCTCGTAGGCCACCCGCTTGGCCAGGGCGATGCAGGCGATGCGGCGAGGCTGGGTGCAGGCCACGTGAGCGTAGCCGGCCGCCAGGAGGTATTGGGGCACCTGGGTGGACTTCCCGCAGCCGGTGTCTCCGGCCACCACCACCACCTGGCTGCTGGCCACGGCCCGGAGGACCTGCTCCCGGTAGCGAGCCATGGGCAAGGCGGCACGCTCCTTCTCCAGCCGTGCCAGGCGGGCAAAGCTCTGCCTCTGCCGGAAATCCAGGAAGTGCAGCAGCCCCCGGCGGAAAGCCCGCACCTGTTCGGGGGCCAAGCCGGGCGCCTCCTTCACCGGCACCCACAGGTTGGTGCGGTACCGGGGGTCATACTCCCGAGGGAGCCCTGCCACCGGGTTGGGCGCAACGGGGGAGGCTGGCTCCTGGGCAGCAGCCCCTTTGGACTCTCGGCCCGCTGCTTTCTGGCTGCGGAAGCGCTGCAGGCGCTCCAAAAAGGACCAGAACTCGCTCTTCTCCTCGGCCCTCTGGCCTTGCAAATAGAGGTCCTCTAGACGAGCCCGGGTGGCGGGGCAGCCCCAGTCCCACGCCTCCGCCTCCTCCTCTCCTGGCTCCATCTCGACCACGTTGCTTGCGGTCCTTCTCCGGTCCCAGCTGCACACACAGGCAGGGATGGGGCTGGGGTGGGGTGGGGGGCGCAAAGGCCGGGTCAGGAGGAGGTTGCGTCTCGCCCTATTGAGACTCCGCACCCCACCGACAGCTGCACCCCCGACGGAGGGGAGGATCTGCAAGCCTGGAAGATGCCAAGACTCGCGTGCCTCCTGCTAACAGGATCCCTCCTGGCAAAGCGCTTTTTGCTGTTTTGCGCGCGCGTTCCTACGTGCACCCACCCGACCTGCAACTTCTGCACGCGTCTTTTCTCTTCCGCCAGCGCGCATCCTACAAACCCGGTGAGGATCTGCAGAGCACACCCCGGTCGGCTCCTGCGCAGGCGCCGCTCCCGGGCCGCCGGGCGCGCATGCTCAGTCTCTCCCGCTGACGCCACCCAGGCGAATACCTTTGCCCGGAGAAAGTGAGGGCAAGCCGCGGCGCCTAGATTTACGAAAATGCAGAGGGGCGCCTCTGTGGCGCTCGTGTCGACCCCTCCGCGCCCTTTCCCATAAAGGGAGGACCCCGAGGAGCCTGGATGAGGCTGGGGTCGCTCTTCCCATCGTTTCCCAGCGATGGGGCAGAATCTGCGGCTCCACCTCCTTTGCTGGAACCACATGTTTAAAACCTGCGCCTAAACCAGTTGCAACTGGAGCTGCCACTTGGTTTCGCTTCCTTTTTTCGTGGTGGAGAAACTTATAGGCGCCCTTCCAGTTTCTATTAAAATAATGCCTCGCTTGCATTATTGACATCTCATTCCTGCCAAGTCAGGATTTTTCTCTCTCGAATCCCGATCTTAGCCCAACTCCGCCTCCCAGCGCCGGATCCGTGCATTTCCATCATTCCTCTCCCCCCCCAACCCCCAAAATAAGAAGTGACAAATGCAACACCCCACCTCTCTGGAGGCTGTGTAGAGCCTCGAGCATCAGGGACAAGTGTACCCCTCGACTGTGCTTGCAGGGAAAGGCAGACCGGGCATTGCTGTCCAAAGTCTCCAATCTGCTCCAAATTCAGTGCTCCTCTGCTGGACGTCCTCCTCTTTGGAGGAAAATCCTGATACCCTGTTGTTCTCCTCAAGTCGCTTCTGAATCACTGAACCCCTGGCATTGTTTTTGAGGTCCAGGAGATGTCTGAAGAGTTGTTTTATCAGAGCCAAGTCCCCCCTCCCCGTGAGACAGGATTCGAACCCAGGTCTTGTGAGCCTTCGCCCATTGTTCCCTACGCTGCACCGCCCATGGCCCAGCTACTGCCGTGAGGGCAGCTTTTCCAGGCGGCTGATCTTCCGAAGGTGCAGCTTTTAGGCTGGATCGACTTGTTAATCTTCTGCGATGCCTTAAACTTGGTCTTCTCTCGTCCTGCGATGAAACCCACTGCCCTGTTCCTTCTTTTTCACGCGGTAAACTTACCAAGAACCCCCCCCCCTTTTTTTAAACAAAAAAACCCATTTGTTTTCATTTTAGAAGATGGAAAATGGATCCTCAAGCGGCTTACTTCTGCAAAGGGATTTGGACAACTGAGACAAATAGCATGGTGAGAGAGGTTGTTTCTAAACTTTATTGAGAAATTACAAAATGTATATCAGCAGGCCCAGATAAGACCCACCCAAGAGTTACTGCTGCTTTTGGTACAAAAATGCAGAACTTATATCAAAAGACAAAACAGGAAACTGGAAAGCAATTAAGTTTTCAAGTGGGGGAAAGAGCCTCTGCTAGTTTGTTTAAGGCCTGTTTCAGAAAAAATGACAGAAAATGTTGTTTTAAAAAATGTAGCAAAGATGTATCAAGAACAAGTGGGGTTGGAAATGAGTCCCAATGAGTATTTGCAAAAGTAGGCAAATTTCAGGAACTTTACCAAGCCTGAAAGTCTAAGTATCTCTAATGCACTGGAATATTCACTCTGCAACCCCACCCAATATTCTTGGCTTCAGCTGCCCAGTTCAGAATGCCACCTGCCAAAGGGAAGCTGTTCATAAGAACATAAGAAGAGCCACGATGGATCAGACCAAAGGCCCATCTAGTCCAGCTTCCTGTATCTCACAGTGGCCCCACCAAATGTGTCCGGGGAATGCAAAAGACTAGATATCTCTCTCCTGGTGCCACTCCCCTGCATCCAGCCCCTGAATTACCCTGGTTTTAAGCCTGGAGATTACACGTCTCCCCATCATGGTTTGTCTCCTGGTATAAGGAGACAGAGATCCAGTCTCGTGTGCTCCCAGAGGCATCTGGTGGGGCCACTGTGAGGTACAGGAAGCTGGACTAGATGGGCCTTTGGCCTGATCCAGCATGATGGCTCTTCTTATGTTCTTATGTTCTAATTCTAGCTGTCCTGCAGAAGCAAGGCCTTCCTGTTGTCCAGCAAGGTGGGTGGTTACAAAAGTGCAGAGATTGCCCAGGTCTTTGCTGGGTGGCCATAGTCAGTCCCCACCATCACAAGGTCGTGCTGGTGCTCCGGTCCTCGGTGGTGGTGGCGGCGCTGGCGCCGGTGGCTTGCGTCCGCCCCTCGGCCAGCGAAGACGCCAGCATGGCCTCCTCGCTCAGGACGTTGCGCAACATCGCCTTCAGCGAGTGCCGCATTTTGGCCTTGAAATCCCGTCCCGCGATGACGTAGATGATGGGGTTGATGCAGCTGTTGAGGAAGGCCAAGGCGATGACGAGAGGGTCGGCGCTCTGGGCCACCTGGAAGAGCGGGCTTTGCCGGGACTCGCTGGCGAGAATCATCCCCAGGATGTGGTAGGGGGCCCAGCATATGAAGAACCCCACGACCACCACCACCACCACCCTCAGTGTCTTCTTGGAGCGCATGAAACGGCTGCCTCGCACCCGGGAGACCAGCAGCCCGTAGCAGACGCTGATGATCACCAGCGGGAGGAGGAAACCAAAGAGGAAACGCAGGATGGCCACGGAGATCTCTGAAGTGCCGGACACGTATTCCACCTCGCAGGTCGACCAGTTGTACGCAGGGTAGAATTGGGTGTGCCGCGTGAGGAAGGAAGGGAGCGTAAGGAGCAGGGCGGCGGCCCAGGCCGCGCCGCACAACGCCCAGGCCAGGCGGGCGGAACGGTAGTTCTGGCACCAGACGGGTTTGAGCACCAGCGCGCACCGGTCCATGCTGATGGCCGTCAGCAGCAGGACGCTGGCAAACATGTTGAGGATAGTGAGGGAGGGCAAGAGCTTGCAGGCGAAGTCGCCCAGGTACCAGCGGTGGTGGCAAGCCAGGGGCACGGCCAGGAAAGGCAGCGCCAAGCAGCACAGCAGGTCGGCCACGGAGAGGTTGAGGAACCAGACCGTGTTCACCGTCCGCTTCACCTGGAAGCCCACCACCCAGATGACCACCCCGTTCCCCAGGGTGCCCACCAGGAAGACGAAGAGGTAGATCACCAGCGCCACCCAAGTGACGGGGTCCAGGCCGCTCCTGGGCTCCTCCGTCATGGGGGGAGGGTTGTAATCAGAATAATTGTAATCGGCATTGAAGTAGGAAAAACCATCTTCCGGCTCTTCCATGGCCCAGGTGGGAGAAGAGGAAACCCTGCAAAGGGAAACCAGGGAAGAGAATCACGCGCTGGGATTTAGAGGCCCCAAAATTCAGGCGGTGTCCCATTTGGGGTCAGACCTGTGTCGTCTCTATAGACGAGCTGCCCGGCAGTGTATTCAACAGCAGTGTATTTGGCAGAGACGGACAGATGGACAGATAGATAGATAGGGGTTTACCACGTTAGCCTCAAGAGCCCATATATGCAAAAGCAGTGAGCCTGAAACAATAGGCATGTTAAATGTTTTATCGATGGTCCAGGAGACCACCAATACTAGCTAAAATGTATGGAAATGTATCAGATAGACGCTGGGAATGTAAATGACAAGAAGGGACTTTTTATCATGTAAAGATGTAAACAGTGCAAATAAAATATTTGGTTATATTATCCCATTTGAACCTGAAATATTTTTGTTAGATATCATGCCACTTCAGCTTCCCCTCTTTTCACCCTAACCCAATACCTGTCCAGGCTGCTCCTGGGCTCCTCCGTCATGGGGAGAGGGTTGTAATCAGAATAATTGTAAGAGGCACTGAAGTAGGAAAAAACATCGTCCAGCTCTTCCATGGCCCAGGTGGGAGAAGAGGAAACCCTGCAAAGGGAAACCAGGGAAGAGAATCACGGCTGGGTTTTAGAGGCCCCGAAATTCAGACAGTGTCCCATTTGGGGTCAGACCTGTGTCGTCTCTATAGACAAGCTGCCCGGCAGCGTTTTCGACAGCAGTGTATTTGACAGAGACGGACAGATGGACAGACAGATAGATAGACCTAGAAGACCCCAGGACCCTCAGTCAGAATTGATTTGAGGACACATGACTATTTTTTATTATTTATTTGTGGCAAGGAATCATTTCCTCCCCCCCCCCTCATTGAAGAATGCGAGCTAAGCCTTGTTGTCCTCTTCACCCATGGAACCAAGGTCTACTTGAGGTGATACTGTAGATTTAAAAAAAAAAGATTTGGGGGGGGCAGAATGTGTCTTTCTGGGGTGCCCCATAGCAACAGGCAATGGATGTGGGAGGGAAGGAAGGTGGCAGGTGCTGAGGAATTGTTTTGAGGGAAATCCTGACAGGTGTCAAGCAAAGGTAGCCATGAATTGGGAGTGCTCTGGCAAGGGAGAGGGTGGTGGCCAGTCATCGGACTCCAGGGCAAGCAAAGCTCCCTGGCTGGTGGTTCTCTCTCTCTTTCTCTCTGTTTTGGATGGGTCAGTGGGGGGGGGGGTCTTGCAGGGGGGCAGGGGCAGGGAGCAGCCAGCCCCCAACACATTCTCATCCACCAAATCTGGCCCTCCTTACAAAAAGTTTGGGCACTCCTGATTTAGATTATAGAGGGGCCCGAGTGACTGAAAGCCACTTCCTTCTACTATTGGAACGCAATGTCCTGCCTCTTAAAATGCCCAGTTTTGGCACGCAAATGCTTGACGGAAATGTAATCAGCTGTTGTCACAACGCTGATGCTTCTCAACTTCCTCCTTATGCATGCCTCTCTTCCCCTCCTCTGCCTGCACTGGCCAAAGCCTTCTGCTTTATTTATTTATTTATTTATTCATCCGTCCGTCCATCTGTTTGTTTGCAGTTTTCTTTGGGTAACATGTGTGACTCAGTTACAGACCCCTTCCCCACCCCCAAGAAGAAATGTTGTTCCTTGAAGCAAAGGAGAAGTCTCTCTCTCTCTCTCTCTCTCTCACACACACACACACACATTGTTGAATACACTGGAGATACACCATATCCTCTGCTACACCCGACACTAAAAGGACAATCTAGACCAGTGGTGGCGAACCTTTGACCCTCCAGATGTTTTGGACCACAACTCCCACAGCCCTTTGTCATTGGAAATACAGGCTTGGAATTCTGGGAGTTGTGGTCCAAAACATCTGGAGGGCCAAAAGTTCACCACCACTGATCTAGACTAAAACTCAGGACATTTTCCTTTTCTTTCTTTTTTTTTTTTTTTTAAAAGACAACTCCCAGAACCCCCCAGCCATTATCGCCCTCATAGTCTGCTGTACAGAGTATGAGATTAAGACCTAGAAAACTGGGGTTCAAATCCCCACTCAGCCTTGGAAATTCCCTGGAGGACGGCAAGAGGAGACTGGTCCTTGTCAAAACAAGTCAAAACCCCTATGAGTCTCCTTGAAGGCTGGATGTAACTTGACTGCACAGATTTTTTTTTTAAAGTTTGGGGGAGTAAGGAAGGTGGACAGCAAGTTAAGGAGCCTGTTCTGGTCTTGCCATCCATGGGGCGGGGGAATTGCCGAGGGTACAGGAGGCTAAGGCAGGGGGCTGCTTTGAGTGCCCCTCCTGTGCCTGGGGAAACAAGAGAAAGATCATGTATGATGTGCATAATGCAGAAAACTGAACAAGGGATGAACAGGCATCCTGTGTACATTTCGCCATCTAGACTTTCTGTAGCGAACAAGGAAGTAAAATTGCGCAATCAAGGGAGGAGAAGCAAAGGAAGTCTTTGGGGGCTCCCCAGAGGGGTTTACCACCTTAGCCTCAAGAGCCCATATATGCAAAAGCAGTGAGCCTGAAACAATAGGCATGTTAAATGTTTTATCAATGGTCCATGAGACCACCAATACTAGCTAAAATGTATGAGAAAGTATCGGATAGACGCTGGGAATGTAAATGACAAGAAGGGACTTTTTATCATGTGAAGATGTAAAAAGTGCAAAAAAAATTGGTTATATTATCCCATTTGAACCTGAAATATTTTTGTTAGATATCATGCCACTTCAGCTTCCCCTCTTTTCACCCTAACCCAATACCTATCCCCCATATTTATCTCCCTATGTGCTGAAAAATACAATCTTTTAATTTAAAAAAAAAACAGTTGGTAAGACAAGGTTAGGTCCTCACTTGGGACCAGGTCGATGGGGGCTGTGGTCTTAGCATGACCAGCATGGTGATGGAGTTTACTACCATATCAGCCATTAAGAGAAACTGAAGTTTTCCAGTGGGTTTGCAAGTGGCAGAGGTTTTATGTGGGCAGCTGGCCTTCCCACTATCTATCTATCTATCTATCTATCTATCTATCTATCTATCTATCTA
>JAHTLZ010000008.1:1523691-1534389 GCA_023846285.1 Phrynocephalus versicolor | reverse complement strand
CTATCTATCTATCTATCTATCTATCTATCTATCTATCTATCTATCTAATTCTATTTGCTGCCTTTCTCCCTGTGGGCAACCAGAGGCTGCTCTCAGCAATTTGAATCATACAATAATAACAAGTATAGAATACCATACAACACTGTACAGCGGGACCCATTTGGAATGGATTAAATTCTTAAGCTGAGGTACCACTGTATGCTGTATTCAGAAACATTTCACCACTGGTCAGGATTAAAAACAATGTTTAAAAGAGCATTTTAAAACATCTAACTTTCAAAAACATATCTAGACACTTCTCTCTTCAAAGCCTGCCTGCAAAAGGGAGGGGGGCACCCAGCTTCTCGGGTAAAGGCATTTCTGAGAAGCCCCCCCCCCTCTCATGTCACCACTAAATGAACTCTGGAAGGTGGTGGAACTGAGTGAGGGGCCACCCCAGAAGATCTTAATAGGACCAAAGACCGATAGGGCTTTATAGGTAATACCCAGCACAGAAGCAGGCAGGGCAGGCAGTGAAGTTGAGATAAGAAGGGAGTGAAATGCTCCCGATATCCAGCACCATTCGGCCGCCAGGCTGCAGCTTTCTGATCTGCTGAAGTTCCCAAATACCCTTCAAAGGCAGCCCCAGGTAGAACACGCTGCAGTAGTCCAGCCTGGGCGCCGACGGAGCACCACAAGGCATTCCTGCGCACCGCAGGGGCTTGTGTGTTCATGTTCTCCTTTTCTTCCCCAGCTTCTAGTGATTCTTGGGGTGTGGTGCAGTGGGCAGAAGACTCGCCAAACCTGGGTTCAAATCCCCACCCAACCATGGACACTCACACGGGCAGGTGTGTATGTGGCGCTAGTTTTAAAAAAAAAAGCACTCCGTACATATTGGACACACACTGAAAATCCCATCTGCACCACGGTTCAACTGAGGCCAGATTTAGCACTTCCCAGCCTTCCAACATGGTCTAGGGCAGTGATGGTGAACCTATGGCACGGGTGCCAAAGGCGGCACTTGGAGTCCTTTCTGTGGGCACCCAACATCGTGCCTTCATAGCCACCTGTATACAGGTTAAATTCCTGTATTGGCACTTTGCAAAAAAAAAAAATTAGTGGGTTCTGAATTGCAGTTTGGGCCCTCGATCTCTAAAAGGTTCGCCATCACTGCTCTAGGGATTCTTTATCCTGGCATGTCTTAAGACTGCAGGGCTTACCCCTTGTTCAGCGCCCCTCTCCACCTCAACGCCCCTTCACACAAGCTGCGAGAGCTGCATTTCCCTTTCCAGCCCCTGACCCTCCCTTGCCCTGTTCCACCGCCTTCCTCCAAACCCCAGTTCAGACCTTCCAGGAAGCTTCAAAAGAAAGCCAGGTTGACTTATACCCCCTGGGCTTTGCTGCGGCACCGTACAAACGCAGAGGCCACTCACCTTAAGGAGCGAAAGCGGCTCTTCTTTGCGGTGGCAGCCCCTGAGGGGTGGGTCGGATCCCGCTGAGGAACTCCAGGCTTGTGAGGAAACTTGTGAAAGCCGATGTTTCTGAAAAACGCCAACCCACAAAGCAATGGCAAGGCAACCAACCAGATGAATGCTGCAGTTGCTACGTGTTGGAGGGTGCCGCTGCTTTTGGCTTTGTGGGTGACACACACCCCCCACCGGCATAAGAGAATCTACCAGCTTCGTGTATGTGAGGAAGTGGACAAGATCCACGAGGGCTCATTAGACAACGAAAGGGTCGGGCTTTGAGGCAGAACAAAGAGTGTTTGTTCTCAGATAGGGACGTTGCGGGGAGTGGGGTGGCGGCGGTGGTGTTGACAAGCCATCAGGCACGATCCAAACACAATCTCAAATGAGTAACACCTTTAGATTTCTTCTGGTTTCTCTCATGTTGGACACGGGCCTCCTCACAGGGGGCCTGATTTTGAATGCAACAGCTCTGAACCACAATGAGGTGTTGCACCCAAACCCCTGCTGGGGTGTAGGGTTTTTGGTTTGTTTTTCTTTTGAAGCCACAAAAAATTCTCCAGAGGAGTCGACTTTCAGGTCCTGCCTAGAACTTCAAAAAAAGTTGTGCTGCCTGTCCTGAGTGCATCTAGTCCTCTTTTCCCAGGAGTGTCCTTCCTCCAACTCTAACCTTAAAAGGACATGAGTCCATGATAGCAGAGGGACTACATCTCTCCAGTCAGATTTAACACAGATTTGGCTTTAACACAGGGTGCCTTTTAAGGGGGCCAAATGGCCCTCCATGGGGCTGGACGCATATCCCTGGGAGAAAAGCTACCCTTGTGTCTTTATGTCATGTAGGCGATATCTCGGTTGAGAAACCCAGGTGATGGGGTTTGCAGGCAGGTCTGAGGAGGCGGAGTGTCTTCTTGTTCAGGTGAGCCTGACAACCCAGTCCAGGACTGGATAAAGGCACCCCAAAGGAGGCTGTGGTTTGTTTATTCATTTATTCATTTTGAATATTTTACCCCTGCCTTTCTTCTTAGCAAAGGACCCAAGGGGGTTGCCTCCCCTGGCATTCTGGGTCCCATCACCGACCGACCTTCAAGCTGTGTGTGAAGGTGTGTTTCTTGTTCTCCTGTCCTGGGGGCCCCCTCCGCCTCCCCCAAACGGGGCAAGGTGTGGTTTTAAAGGGCGCTGCCCTGGATGGTGGTGGGCTCAGAGAGAGCCCGACAATAACCTCTGGGTGATGTCCATTCGGGGTGGCAGGACAGAGAGCCTCCTTTCCGGAGCCCATGCCAAGACAACATCAGAAGGAGATGCCACTGCGGGGGGGGGGGCTCTTCCCCAACATCTGAGGCTCCCCCCCCCCGCTGCTGGCAAGAACGAGGTAGGCTGGGGGTTAGAGCACCACCAGCGCCCCCGCTGCTTGGCAGGGGGTGGAAGATGATTCCCCGCATACTCGGCCCCCACCCCTCACGGCTGACCCATTGGCGACTCCAGGCCAGGATTAGAAGGGAGGGGGTTTATGGAAAGCCGTGCACACGGTTGCTGGCGAGGGGGGGGGGAGAGGCTCTTGGAAAAGGGAGCAAAGGCAGCTCTTTTGGGTGGGGGCCGAGTCAGCCTCCGGCGAAGCGGCTCAGGGTCGCGCGCCTCCCTCCTTCGGAGACCTCCGCCGGCCGCGCGTCCTCCGAGGCCGGGGTGCCGGCAGCGCTCGGGTCCGAAGCCAGCTCCCTCGCCCTCTCGCCCGGATGGAAGCCCGCCTCGCCCTCCGCGGACCCTCCTCCGAGGCCCGCCGCCCGACGGGGCTGCTTCTCCGGGGTGGGGCGAGGACTCGCAGCGCCCAGGGCAGGCTGGAGCCGAGGGCGAGCAGGAGGGCGGGATGGCGAGACACACAAGGCGGAGGAGTCGCCGACGGTAGCCAGGCGCAGCCCGCGCAGAGGGCACGCGAGAGGCGCGCACCTCCTCCTCCTCCGCCCGTTCCCGCAGCCTCCCCGGGCTCCTCCTGGCCGCCGGGGCTCCCGGTTCCCCCTACGGGCTGCGGCAGAGCCTTCGTGGCCAAGGCGGCGGCGGTTGCACCGCGAGGGCGCACATTCGAGGGAGGCGCGCCGCCTCCCGGCCTCCGCGGGAAGCGGGTCCCGTCGGTCGCCTGCGCTCTACGCCCCCTTCGCCCCTTGGCTCTTGGGGGGGGGGTCCCCCTGCGCCCCTGCCCTACTCCAGCCGGCTCTGGGTGCAGGGCTTGCCGCCCGCCGGCCCCCTCCCGTCGCATCTCTGGCCAAGCCTCTGGTGGCACCAAAGGACCCCATAAGAACCTAAGAAGAGCCCTGCTGGATCAGGCCAAAGGCCCATCAAGTACAGCTTCCTGTATCTCACAGTGGCCCCCACCAGATGCGTTTGGGAGCGCATGAGACTAGATCTCTATCTCCTGATAACCACTCCCCTGCATCTGGCCCTGGAAGGACCCCCGTTTTAAGCCTGGAGATGACACATCTCCATCATGGTTTGTCACCTGGGATGGACTTTTCCTCCAGAAATCTGTCCAGTCCTCTTTTGGAGGCATCCAGGCTAGATGCCATCACCACCTCTTGTGGCAGGGAGTTCCACCACCACCACCACCCACACACAACTCTTGTTCACACACAAATATCCCCACACCCCCAATTTCAAGGCAAAAAAGAGTCCGGGATAGGCAAGTCATGATTTGAAGGGCTTTTATTACAAGAAAGCATTTCCCTTTGTCAATGATATGCAGTCCCTGAAAGGGGGAGGGAGGGAGGAAAGCAGTCAGGGAGGGGGCGGAAGGGGCGCCTCAAATGGGAGGGGGGCACAGCTCCTGCCAGCCCCTCTCCCCTGTTCCTACAGATACCGGTGGATGTAGGGCCTACAGAGCAAAAGGACTGGGGGGAGGGAGGGGGGTTAAAGGGCAAAGCCACCCCCCTCCCCACTTCCCTAGGGGAACGTGGCACGCAGAAGCCCGGATCTGTTTCCGGAGATGAAATGTAGTGTTCTTTGTACTAACGGATGGTTTTTGTAGGCTATGGCTTGCTTGGGGCAGAGGCCTCCCTGGAAGCCCGAGAAGCTGCACATGAACAAGAGAACAGCACAAGCATCCTGGGTGCAGGCAGGGGCAGGATCCGAACTCGGTGCAGCAACTCGGAAGAGATGCTCCCGTGTTCCTAGCGGGTGGCTCTCCGGCAGGCTCTCCAGCTGTCCTTTCTCTCTATGTCTCCTCTGTCTAGAGTGCAGGGGTGAGCAGGTAACACCTCCTTGGGCTTCAGGCTTCCAGCTGCTCCTGGTCAGGACAAGAAGGGAACACAATCACAACCCGGAAAGTGGCAACCGCAACCTAGGAAGGTTCCTCTCATGCCAAGCCCAGCTAAGAATCATGCCATGCAGGGGTCAGGGCACCAATGCAGAAATAACTAAAGCAGAGATCACACCCCCTTTTTTTGGGGGGGTCGGACTCACTTTCCCTTTCCCCCCTCCTCGTCCCTCCTTCCTTTCCTGCCCTGTCACTTGGGCTCTTATAAGATGTGGGCAGGAATATCTTCAATTTTTCACAGGCTCTACTGCAGGCATGTCCAAACTTTGGCCCTCCAGATGTTTTGGACCACAACTCCCACAGTCCTCTGTCATAGGCAATCTAAGCTTAGAATTCCGCGAGTTGTGGTCCAAAACATCAGGAGGGCTGAAGTTTGGACATGTTTCCTCTACAGGAATTGGTGCTAGGTGACTTTTAGTCTGAACTTCAAACCCACGACATACAAGACTCCGAATGGAAGTCCTTCAATGCCGGTTGCTTAGTGCTGGTGACGGCTCTCCTTGGTTCTTGGAAGAGGATGACAAAGGGAGGGAGGAAGAGGGGGGGGGAGGAAGGAAGGAAGGAAGGGAGACAGAGAGAGAGAGAGAGTGCCCAGAGCATGACAGGCCAAAACGAAGGAGGCCAAGCAGTGTGCAAGGGAGAAGGAAAGCGTCCAGCCAAGGGCTCATGGGGGGAAGTCAAGAAGGGAGAGAAGAGGCTTGTGCCTGGCAGAGACAAGACCAGTGCAGCTGCTGCTGAGGCTACAGAGCAGTGGTAGACGGCTTACAGAACCGCACCCGCTGGGAGTCGACGATCTCCACCCCGCTGGGCGCTGGAGCCAGAGAGGCCTCTGTTTCAGCACCTGGGCAGAAAGGGGAGGAGGGCAAGATGGGTGAGGTGGCAGGGGCTCCCGGAGGGACGAACCCCAAGCTGGGGCACGGGGTGCCACCCCATCTCCCCACCCGCCACTTCCCTGCCCCGTGCTTGCCACCTTGCTGGCCAGGATCCTCCGCCGCCAGGCCTGCTTCCCGCTTGGCCACTTCCGGCTCCGTGCTGGTTTGTGCCTGGGGGGCTTGGGCTGTGGGAGCAGCCCCCTCCTCTTCGGGCCCCCTCGAGGCCTTTGGGGAGGCCGTCCCTGCGGGGAGAGGAGGAGGGTGGTTGTGCTTAGGCAATGCCAAGACCTCCCCCCCTCCTTGCCTTTCCTGCGTGCCCCTCTCCAGATGGGCTGGACTACAACTCTCATCACCAAGCAACTAGCCAGGTGGCCTGAAGTACCGACCGCACAGCCCGCCAGCTGGGTGGGTTTTTTAATTTGTGGGGGAGGCTGCTCAGCACCACAGGTGGTCCACAGACTGACCAAGGGGGTGCCTCATGAGGGCCACCACCCGTTATGGGCAGAGTGACCTCAGGAACCAGCAGAAGGCGAGCAGGCAGATGGATGTCGGAGTCCAGCCCACTTCATGCTTGGCCAGGGGTTTGTGTCCTGGCTTCACTCTCACAACCCACCAATGCAATACCTGTCAAGTGTCTCGTATTCACCAGAAAATCCCATTTTTTTTTTACCCCTATTTTCTGCCATCTTCCCAGATATATTATTTTCCCGGAAATGTCCCAGATTATATGATTTTTATAAAAATGTTGGGGACAGCTACTGAGCCTGCTTGAAGTGTCAAGCATGCTCAATAGGGGGTAGGGGCGGTGATATTGTGACCATGACCCCTTATTTTCAAATCCAAAACTTGACAGGTATGACCTATGCTGCCCCAGCTTGACTCCCCAAGGTCTCTTGCACACACACACACCACGCCGCAACCTCAGCACCATTGTTGCATTCACTGCTTACCAGCGCTAGAAGGAGACACGTCTCCCAGCCCAGCCAAGGGGCTTTTGGTGGAATCCGCCCGGGGGGAGCTCAGGTCCATCTCTTCGCCCCAGTCCGAAACCGGGTGGTAGCCGTCAGTAGGTGAGAAGGGGGTGAGGGGCTTCCCCTCGGTGGCGGGAGTCTCCGGCTGGCCAGGGGGCATGACCAGGGACAGTTGCCCGTTGCTCCTAGGGGGCAGGGGGGAGCCGGTGGAATGAGGCTGCTCCCCCTCCTTGCGATCCTGGCTGTCTCTGCTTTTAGCTTCAAGGGCCTCCTCTCCTTCTTCTTCTCCTTCTTCTTCTTCCTCCTCCTCCTCTTCCTCTCCACCACTGACGTCTTCCCACTGGTCCTCCTCCTCTTCCAACGTCACAGAGGGGGAGGCGGGAGGCTCAGCCTGGGGATGATGGGTGAGGAGAATGGCAGCCAGAAGTGAGTCCGAGAGAGTGGCCCACCCGGGCGGAAGCAGAGGGGCAGCCATGTAGCTCTGCCTCTGGCACAAGGCACGCCTGGTAGTCAAGCCAGGGAAGGTGACTGCCACCCCTTACCCTACCTGCTCCACAGGGCTGGGAGCCGATTGGTCTTCGACACGGGGTGGCACTGTCTCTGGTTCCTCCTTCTCCCACCGATTGTCATGCATGCTGCGCAAGGAGACCAGGGTGAGCCTGGGGAGCAGCCATTCTCTCCCCCCCACCACCACCACCCAATCCCAGAAAACTGGAAATAAGCAAGTTCAGCCATGAAAATTCACCAGCCCAACCTGGCCCCACTCTGCCCCGCAAGGGGGATACAGGGCAGCACCCTGGAACCTCAACTGCCGGCCCTTCGAGACCCCCTTTCCCGTAAAGGGGTCTGGGCCTGCCCCAAGACCACCTCACCTGTACGGCTTGGAGGGGCCACTTCTCGGGCGCCCCCGGCTTCTGCCCTTCCTGCGTCGGTCCGTTGGCTGCTCGGACAAGTATTCTCCAAAAGTGGGTAATTTCGGGGGTCTCTTGGACTCCACTGGCAGGAAAGGGGAAAGGGTCAGAGAAGGCCCATCCTGAGATGCCAGTCGCAACTGGGCACAGCCGCTGCCTGGGAGCCAACCCATCCAGAGCTGAACCCGATTCTGCACTGCAGTGGACATGTTGCCAATTATGCCTCTCTTCCCCTCCCTCCCACATTTCAGATATGAATCCCCATTTCTCTTTTCCCTTTCAGCTAGAAACAGGACATTCCAACCTGTTCCTTCCACCCCCACAAGGAAGAGGAGCTCGTTTCTTGGCACTCACAACAGACACATTCTTGTATTGAAAATAAATGATATTTAATGGGGAAAATGCAAATGAATTTTTAAAAAATTAAATGTTACTGGGCGGTTTTGGTGCAAAATTTTACAACTGCACCAATAACCCCAAAATGAGGAAGTCTACTGCTTCACTTAACCCTTTCAGTACTGAATGTATAAAGTGAAATCCACTTACTGGGGATTGTACGTCCCTGTGACAGAGAAAGGGTTAAGAAGCTGTGCCGTTAGGTGGCTTCTTTACATCTCCCTTAACTGTCAGCAATATCCTCTGTGCTTCCTGGCTGTGTCGCAGTGTGTGTGTGCTTTGCTGCTCGCAGGGAAAAGGCCACTGCAAGCAGGTTTAAGAAAGGAACAGAGAAACTTCCAACCTCCCGTCCGCCCTTACCTTGTTTGCCAGATGCTGAGCTTCCCTGTTTGCTGCCCTCTTTAAACCTGGAAAGAGGGAAAGGTGACAGTGAGAACTGTGCTGCTTCTATACCACCTCGTCGTGCTGATATGATTTTCTAAGCATGAGAAAAGTCAAAATTATTCTAAGCATTAAAATATTAACAGACCCGAATGTGCTGACAAAGCGTAAGGTCTCAGTGACCCAGCAAGACTTGGCATGATCGCACATTGCGGGGGTGTCATTTTTGCTGAAGAGCAACATTTGGCGGTTAGCCAGGAATAAGGAACCAACTTGAACTATCAAACAAACTGAGTAATAGGGTCAGGTCATTATAACTTCTGACGGCCAACTGGCTATGCGCTAATGAACAGGCACGTGTAGGTACGTGTGGGCACGTGAAGGGGCGTACAAAATATGTAAGTCTGAGATCATACTGACCATACAGAGGAGTATATAAATCATGGGAAGCCATTTGGTCTCCGTCCAGACCAGCAGGACGTGATCCGTGCAATGGATCGACCCAGGCCGCTCTGAACCCTTAAGCAATAGGCTTAAGAATTTCTGCTAACCATATCTGTGTTTTGTTATGCTGGCTTGCTATATACTTTCTATATTTCTGTATTCCTGTGAATGTCTAATAAAGCCCTTGCTATATAACTAACTCTCAGCGTGGCAATTTTGAGGAACCACCTAAACTTATCAGTTGGTGCATTGGCCATTTTTAAGAAACATCTTAAACTTATCAGCGCTTAAAGTACTATCTGGGTGGCTTACAACATAATTGGTGGTCAAACTCAGGTCACCAGCAGAGTCTTGGCTGCAGTGCTGCAGTTTAACCATGGAGCTGCGAGGCTCCAGAAAGCTATAGCGAATGCCCTCCACCCCTTCTTCCCCACTTCCAAAACAACAGGGGCACAGCCACACCGTCGTCAGCCAGCAGCTTCCCCTGGCCAAGAGACGTTTGGCTTTGCCTCCGGACCGACAGGAAAATGAAAGCACCAATGCCTAGTATTCCAAACCGGAAAACAACACTTCTCTCAACATGCATCCACATGCCATTTCACTGCCCTGGGACTTACGGCGCGTCCACCTTCTCTGCATCCCATTCGCGGCGCCACTCCCCCGTGGGCTGCCGGTGCCGGGCCAGCCGTTCCCGGTCGATCTGCTCTCGCTCTTGCTTCCAGCGGATGTATTCAGCCCGTTCTCGGCCCGTCATGGAGAGCGTCATGTCTAAAGCTGCATGACCTCCTCCTCCACCACCACCACCGCCGCCGCCGCTGCTGCTGCCACCTCCTCCTCCTCCTCCTCCTCCTCCTCCTCCTCTCCGCCGGGCACTGCCACGGGCCTAAGCAGGAAAAAGCACCCAGGATGAAAACAGGAAGGCATGACAGTGTGCCCTGCATCAGGAAAGGGAAGCAGTCCCGCTTCAGACCCCAGGAGTTGGCACCAACCCCCTTGCACGTCAAGGCCCGGTCTCACGTCGCCAGGGGAACACACACACACACACACACACACACACACACACATGTAGACCTACCGGGCCACCCCATTCCTTGCCCTGCTCCATGCCCGTCTTGACCTTGTCAAAGTCCGCCCCGCCCCAGTTGCGCACGTGGCGCCGGCTGCCCTCCCGCCGGTCCGACTCGGCAAAGGAGCTGCTGCGCCGTGGATCGTCCAGGAAGTTGCGGACGGGGTTCTTCTCTTGCAGGCCGTCCTGCTGGAGGGGAAGGAATCGGAAGCTGCCACTTCAGTACGCAAACACACCGGGCTTCCCTGCCCGGGGGGGGGGGCGGGGAGAAGAACAAAGAAGATGCCTGACACCCAGAGTCCTCCCCCCACACACACACAAACTCCTCCTCTAAGACCGTCTGGAGCTCTAGAACTCACGCGCTGGCTGCGTTCATACTCGGCAATTTTCTCCATCTCCTCGTTCATCTTCTCAATGTTTTGGCGACGGCGCTCTTCCCATTCCTAAAAAAAAAAAAAGGAAAGTGTTACGGATTTGGGAGGGGGACACCCCCTCCCGTTTCCTCACAGGGCCGCCACCTCTGGTGGTACTGGCTCTGCCCTCCCCCCAAATATACAGGCCTCACCTTAGATCTCCTGTCAGGCCCTGTGTCTCCAGCAGGGCCCCCTCGGGCCCGGGGTCTTCGTCCGCGCCCCCCTCGGCCTCGCTTGGTGCCCCCGGGGCCTTCCGGGCCTGCCTCTTCCCAGCTGGGTTGCTCCGGGAGCCCCTCTCCTCGTGGGGAGTGGGGGGTCACGTAGGGCCCCCCACGGGTGGTGCTGCGAGCACCCGAACCTCCCCGCGAGGCCTTTGCTGGAGGGGCATGCCTCCTCTCCGTGCTCACCACACGCTTCTCCTGGGGAGGGAGAGCATAGCAGAAGGTTGAGACAAAGACACACACACACACACACACACACACACACACACACACACAC
>JAHTLZ010000008.1:1502755-1523681 GCA_023846285.1 Phrynocephalus versicolor | reverse complement strand
AGAGAGAGAGAGAGAGAGAGAGAGAGAGGCTCTCTCTGCCCCTTCCCTGCGCCGCAAAGAAGGGCGCAAGGCGGCCGGTGGGAAAACTCGAGCTCCGGGCGCGGCGCTACTACTCTCGCCTCTGCACCCCCACCCCCGGCGGCCCTCCCTCCTCTTCCTCACCTGGTAGCGCTTGATCAGGGCTTGGTTCTTCCGCCGCAGCGCCTCGATCCGCTTGTCCAGCTCGGCGTCTTTCTCCTCTTTCGACTTCAGGTCCAGGGAGGCCGACTGCAGCCCGAGCAGGGCGGGAGGAAAGCAAGCAAGAGCGCGCGCAAGGAAGCCGCCTGAAGAGGCAGGCAGGCAGGCAGGGCCACCCTTGGGCCGCCGATGCGGCCCGCCCCCCACCCCAACCCGGAAGCCCCCGGGGCGCCCCCGCGGAAAAGGAGACCCGGCCGCGGGATTGGAAACAGTTCCCCCCCCCGGCCCATTCCCCGCGCGGATCTTCCCACCCACGCACCCACCCCATCCCTCCTGCCCCGCGGAGGAGGAGGAGGAGGCGCCGGGGGGGCTCCCGGGGCTGCTGCCCTCCTTACCATCCTTCCCGGAGGGGAGCGCGCGGCGCCGGCGGGGCCGAGCGCGGGGCGGCTGGGGCTGCGTGTGCGTGGATGGGTTTTGGGTGGAGGCGGCGCGCAAGGAGGGCTCCTTCAAGGTCGACGCCGAGGAAAGGACCGGGCAGAGGCCGCCCGGCGCTCCTCCTCCTCCTCCTCCTCCTCCTCGGCCGCCCGAATCCCGGGCGCTTCCTTCTCCGGCCCCGGCGGCGGGGGGGGGGCGCTGGGAAGCAGCAGGCACCACCGACGCGCCCCGCCCGTCCGCCCGGCCCTCCGGCCGCCTCCCGCCTTCCCTCCCCCTCCCTCCCTGCCACCACGTGGGTCCCGTTTCCGCTTCCTTCCCCCTCCCCCCCAAAAAAGGAGGGGGAGGAGGAGGGGGAGGAGGCCAGCCTGACCGCAGCACCACCCTTTCCAAGGGGACCCGCCTCCCGATCCCGACCGAGCGCACCGCCCCCCCCCCTTGGAAGGAGAAAAACCAAGCCAAAGATGCAACAGGGCACCCTCCATGGGCGCCCCTTGCAGACGAACTCTCATAGTGTAACAACGTAACGATTCGTGGACTGCACGACCGCTTCTTCAGACACATGGCGGCGGGTCATAAAGCAACACCGACATATCAACAAAACTGCCTTCCAAACCAACTCCGCTCCTGTTCCCGCTCCACATCCACCCTCTCCCCAACTCTGGGAATTTGCAACCCGGCTTGCATGCAAATAGCTACATACCACCACCAGTGAATATTTGCTCCCTCTTTTTGTGTGTTGTGTCGTTACAGTCGTGTCCGACTCTTCGTGACCCCATGTCCATGGAGTTTTCTTGGCAGGAACACTGAAGTGGTTTGCCAGTTCCTACTCCAGGCGCCTACAGCACCTGGTATTCCCTGGTGGTCTCCCATCCAAGTACTAACCAGGCCTGTATGAGACATATATCCCATTACATATTATATTGCGCGCCTCATTCTGCTGCTATATATCTGAAGAAGTGGACCTGTAGTCCACCAAACCTTCCGCTAAAAGATAAAAGTTAGTCTTTAAGATGCCACTTTTTTTTTGTCTTTTGTATCTTTTGTTCTGTTCTGTTTTGTTTTTCTTTGATGTTGGACTGGGATTCTTGAAAAGACTAACACGGCTACCCTCTCGGAAACTTCTGCTTGGAAGCCTCCGCTCTCACGCCGTTGGGACCACCGAGGCAGCCGCGTTGGCTAATTCTGGAAGCAACATTTGGGGAAATTTGGCCAGACCAAAGCGCACACACAGCACCGCCAGTAGCCCGTGCTCGGTGTTTTGCGGTGTTTTGGGGGTGGGGTGGGGTGGGGTGGAAACAGGATTTCCCCAACAGCGTCCCGCTTTCCGCTATCTCTCCGCCGGCACTACAGAGCCTCCGGGTCTCCTTCTTTGGAGCGGTGGTGGGGAGCAGAGGCCCCGATCCACCCCTTCCCGGCTGGCTACCAGGCCCGGCCCGGTTGTGGCCTCCCACGGCCACGAGATGGCAGCATCGGATGGCGAGGGGCGGCGCGCGACCTCCGGGCGCACGGGAGCAAGAAGCGGAGGGAGGCACACACGCATCTCTGGCCCACCACGTGGGGAACGGCCTTGGACGCCTGGATTGTGGTGCGTCCTCCGCCCCTGCAAGGAGAGCTCTTGGCCGGCATGGGGGGGGGGGGGACACCCCGTTCCTGTATGCAGCCGCGAAGGTGCCGACGGGACCAGTGGTCTTGAAGAGGCAGTTAGGGGGTGACGAGGACGTTGCAATCTATACGAGCTCATTGACACGTGTCAAGCTCATTTTAGTCCAGGCCAAGTTTGGTGGGGCGGGTGGGGGCGGGCAGAGGAAGCTTAGTCTCTGGGTGCTCCCTAAAGGATGGGGAGTAGTCATCAAAAGGGACAAACCAACCGAGAGGTAGACATTGCAAATAGAGAATGGGGTTTCCCCAAAAGGACCCATTCATAAATCCTTTGATGGGCTTTGACAGGCCCCTTTTGGGGGGTGGGGCGATTCCTCCTCTGCCTTGGCTTAGGAACCTTGTCTGGCTTAGAGCAGGCTGGAGACAGGGAGTTAATGTATTTGTATTTGTTTATTTGTTTACATAGAATTTTAGACCACTACCAAGTCGTCTCTGGGCGGCATACAACAAATTATTAAAACTATAAAAATTAAAACTATAAAATACAATACAATTTAAAAGACTCAATATACAATGTAAATAATGAAATCCTGCCATTCATCATGAGCCCAGCTAAAAATAAAACACTCTCTAATTAAAATGCTGGCTGAACAGGAAGGTCTTTGCCTGGCACGGAAAAGCCAAAAGCGTTGGCACTAGGCCAGGCAGATTTCTGTAGGGGGAGCATTCCAAAGGGGGGGGAACCGCCAAGAAGGCCCTGCTTCGACATGGCACCCCCCCCCTATTACCTCTTTGAGGAATGGCACATTCAACAGGGCCTCCTGGCCAGATCTGAAGGAACGGGCAGGCTCATATGGAATAAGGTTTTTAGCAGTGCAGCTTCCTTGTTTCGGGGACCTCTACAGAAAAGGAAATCCGCCCAGGGGTAGCACAGGTGACATTCCACTCTCTGCCAACATGGCTCTGGAGACCTGCCATGGACTCCCCTCCTGCCAGGTCCAGGGCGGTGATCCTTTCCCACCTCTGGTGCTATGGGGTAAGGAAAAGGCCCGTCATGCGGTGTAGGCTGTTTGCCCAAAGGAAGTAGGAGCATAGGCACACCCAAGTGCCTTCCGAAGGAGGTACGGAGTGGCTTTTGTTCTCAGGGAATGAAATGCCATGTAGAGTTATTGCAATAAATAAAATAACAGTCCTAAAACAGAAGAAAGCCCCTTAGTGGTTGTGAAGGCGGTGAACCCCCCCCTGCCGCCGCCGCCGCCAAGGTGAAGCCATCCAGCTGTTCCCAGCTTCAGGGGCTGGGCACCTCTGAAGCCGCCCCCCACCCCCACGGCCCACTACCCACCCGCCATCCAGTTGGACTTATGGCAAAAGGTGCTGGACCCGATGTGCCCTTTTCCGCCTGAACTGCTGCTAGGACCCTTTTTGGTCATTGCCAAAGGCATTGTCATTGTTTTGGCAGCCTCAAAGCACCAGATTCCAGGCGGGTGTTCTAGTCTTTACTTTCCTCCTTTTCATGCAGAGTTTGTCGGTAGCCCGGAAAGGGAGAGGGAACTTGGGGCGGCCTCCACCTGTGGGGTCCCACCAGGGAGGGATCGGGAGGCTGAACTTTTCAACCGGAGAGAGCGGTGCCCAGCCGACAGCTCCCATCAAATGGCAAAAGATGGCAAACATCTGGATCAGGTGGGAGCCTCTGAGCCCATGCAGATCACCCACCGTTTTTCTCGGCACAAATTCAGGCACGGGAAGGAATCCCTGGTCTCTTTCCCTTGCCCAAAACCTTCTCAACAAGCTTCTTCTGAGCACCTCTCCCCTTGCTTGCATTTCCCAGGCTTTGAGGCTGCTGCCTGGTGCGAGCCTACACACACACACACACACACACACTCCCGACTGGTACACAGCTGCCAGGGACCCAGTGCCCTAGACTTGCCCCCACCAGCCTTCTGGGCACTTGCTTGGCGCGTATGGGGGGGGGGAGAGAGGCTGGAAGGCGGGGCTGGCTTGCCTCCTTTGGAGCCAGTGATGCTCTGTTTCCATGGCAGTTGCTTTTCCTGCTGGGATGGCGAGCCCTGATTGGCTGCTGCTGCCGGAATGGAAGAGATGGTTGGAGAAACCGAGGCCCAAACCCAGGCCTTGCCTTCTTCTTCCGCTGTTGCTGCTGCTGCAACAACAGCAACGGGGGCCTAGGCAAGAGAGCTGCTGCTGCTGGTGGTGGTGTGTGGCAAGCATCCTCTCTCTCTCTCTCTCTCTCTCTCTTTCTCTCTCTCTCTCATAAAATGTATGTGTGTGTGCATGCATGTGTGTTGATCTTTTATTTATTTGCTAGCAGGAGGCAAAAACATCTTTTGGGGGTCCGGGAACAGTGGGTTGTATGGAGAGGGAGAAGAAGCCAGCTGGGGGAGCAAGGAGGGGAGGGAGGGGGCGTCGGGGGCGGGGCAGGCCGGTGGGTGAGGGAAGGGATGGTTGGGAAAATCCCCAGGCTGAGGTCAGGGAATTCCCCTCCAGCCCCTTGAATGGAGCCGAGGTCCTGGGCCCTTCCCACCCACCCACCCAGCCCGGCACATCTGCTGACCCTGCCTTATCCATAGGGCTCAAGTCACAGTCTGCCCCCACATGCTCCAGAGGGAGGGTCCTCGCCCATCATCCTTCCTCGGGATCTCTGGCATGCCAGCGGCAAAGAGAATCCACCCCCATCTTGGAGTCTGAGGCACGGGGTGGTTACGCCATAGGCTGGCTCAAGCGGCAGGCTTTCGGTGTGAGGCCAGGGATCGAGATTTTAGCCACAGGTTCATCCTTGCCAGATTGGACCCAGACTTGGTCAGCTCAGATTTCCAAAATCAATGGGTTTTGAGTGCCATATGGGTTGGTGTTCGACCCAAAGCTGGAAATGAGGCTGTACATTTTTACTCAGAGAGACAGAGAGTAAGAAGGAATGATTGTGGAAATCCCTGGCAAGGTGTGAGTGTCATGCACCTCCTACCTCTCTATCAGTTGCAAGAAGTTTGGGGTCACATTTGAGGCTCTGGATGGGAAGCCCTGGCCTTGTGGGGTCCAACCCAAAGTCCAGGTGCACCTGAGCTTCAGGTGAGGTCAAGGGAGTGGGATGCATACAGTTTCCAGAGGTTGCTAGTGTCTTATGTAGGACACCTGGCTGGCTTTTGTAGTTGCAAAGAGGAGGAAATTGATTCATCCCCCTTTCTCTGGCCGTTAAAAGGGTTTCTTGAGTTCCTCTCCTCTACTAAGTGCTTGCTATTCCCTTAGGCTTTTTGATTGACACTGAGATTGATAACTTTGTTCACAAGCAGATTCGGCGGCACAGACCATATAAACAGCGAGAGTAACTGCTGAGGTCTTCAGGAATAGAGCAAAGCCGGACGGTAATTGGTCAGATTCTGGTCTTGAAAAGGATAAAATGGGCGTTCTGATTGGTTGCTCAGAGACGGAAGATATTTAAAGAAAGGAAGGGACCGATTATAGTCATTTAAGCAATTTTTAATTGAACACAGCCTGCCATGTGCTTAGAATGTGGTTTTTCTGTTTATATGTTATTGGAGGATATCAAGGAGTCCCGCCCACTCCAAGCTAGGCTAAGATTCGTTGCTAAAAATATCAATGTATTCCTAGGCTTTTGCCGGTTTCTGTGAAAGACAAATGTAAGCCCCTTATTCTAACAAATGGTCTTGGAGAAAGTTGTAGTTATAAATCTAATAATAAATAAATAAATAAATAAAATATGAATTTATTTAATGATATGGGGTGGGCAACGCTGTGAAATACTTATCACGCTGACATTTACTGATGTGTCTTTGCTTCTTTTTTCTTTTTTTGTGGAATGCAAATGTGAATTCTTGCACTGACACCTGGCAGCCATGACAGAAATGAGAGAGATCAAAGCTGTGAAACGGCCCACATGAGGGGCAGAACTTGTATCCTTGACCACATTGCCTCAGTTGGCCCAGAAAGGTGCATATTTATTTTATTTATTTACTGTACTTTATTTATTTTGAATATTTTTACCCCACCTTTCTCCTTGGAAGAGGACCCAAGGTGGCGTACAATAAGGGAGGACAATATACAGCCCAGAGCATTTTAAGACACATTCAAGTTAAGAACAGGGAATTAGAAGAGACATCTTAGAACATCAAAAGGTAACATTAAAGCTACAAAGAGCATGCAAAAAAAGTCCATTATGAGGGATGGAAACTAATATGGAAAACTCTGGTGTTCTTATGAAATCAGTCAATGCTATCATGCATGGTAATCCATACAAAAGTCGGTAGACCTGTCCCAGTGATGGCGAACCTTTTAGAGACCGAGCGCCCAAACTACAGTTCAAAACCCACTAATTTTTTTGCAAAGTGCCAATACAGTAATTTAACCTGTATACAGGTGGCTATGAAGTGGCGATGTCGGGTGCCCACAGAAAATGCTCCGAGTGCCACCTTTGGTACCTGTGCCATAGGTTCGCCATCACTGGCCTATCCTATGCAGGACAGGCCCCAGAATTAAATAAAAATAATATTCAGAAGAGCAAAGTCCCCACTCCCCCACCCCTGCTTTCTGGGGAAAGTACTTCAGTTTACACAAAACTTCCTAATTCAGGTCCAAGCTGAAGTTTTTTTTATTTTTAATGGCAAAGGTTGCTCCCAACTGCCTCCCCTGAGCTCATGGTCTCTAGTGCTGTGACAGCTCCCTCTGTGAAAACCTTGGGGGTGGGGGAGACAGGGCTAGAAAAAGTATCCAGGGCACCTGGGTATCCACCTCCCTCTCCCCTCCCCACCTGTGCTCTGGTTTCAGCTCCAGAGCAGCAAACCCCACCTCCCCAACTCGGGTGGCCCAATAGTGTGATTTGTGCCCGTGTTGTCAAGCTGAAAATGACTTGTCAGTCGTGAACCTGGTGGGCTTTTGAGGCAAGATATTTTTAAGGAGACATTTTAACCACCACCACCCCAGGGAACCTGTCGGGAATTTGAACCCAGAGCTCCTGGATCCGAGCCCATTGCTCTGTCCCTGGCAGATTGACACGTTGCCCCATCCTCCAGACTCTTCTAAGGTGCTCTGATTTCAGAAAGTAACCTGTGTTCGTTCTGGGTTCCTTCTCAGATCCAAGCTGCCATCTTCTCCATTCTGCAGCCGATCCCATTCTTAGGTGGGTGCTCAGTTTCCCCTTAGACTCCAACCTCACCCCACCCCCCACCACTAGGCACCCTACCTGGCCAGCCAGGTGAATGGGGTACTTTCACTTCCGGAGCATTCAGGATGGCTGGACAGGGAATGCTGGCGGTGGAGATGGAGGAGTTTCCGAGTACATCCCATGCACCGGGATGTGGCATAACAGTCAGGTGGGTGTTGAAGAGGGTTCAGTGAAGAGAACAGCGGCTCTGCACTCTATAACAGCACCGCTGTGGGCCTCTTCCACTTCCAGCCTCCCTGTTGACCTTCTGGGGACCGATGGAGTGCTCTCTCTTCCTCTGGACTCCTGATGTGGGATGTGGCTGCAGGGGGAATATACACCCACCCCTGGTGGGTGCCCAGGGGGTGTTTCCGAAGAGTGCAGGTGTGTACAAGTTGCACAGGTGGTGCATTATTATGACTCTGCGCTCAGGTGGCACCTGCTTGAACCTTAGCGTCTGGAAGGGCCACTGAGGCAGGCCAAGGGCGCCCGACCCTCTTCCAGGGGATCCAGGCACCTGGAGCGATCCACCCACCCCACACCCTGCTCCAGGCGGCGCCCTCCGCTCCTCCGCCTCCGCCTTGCCCTGCCCTGCCCTTGACCGCGCCCGGCGCGGCGGCGGCGCATCATGCGCATCGTGCGCCGGGGAGGCGTCGGCGGTGGCGTGATCGGGTGTGAGTGGCCGCGGAGCCCGTCCGCCAGCGCTGGGCAAGGGGCTTCTCCAGCTCGGGGGGCCGTGTTGCCGTGGCGCTGGGCGGCGTGGCGGGCACTTTCCGCTGGAAACAGGCTCCCGCTCGCCTCTGAGTGGCTGCCACGCGCGGCTCTGGCGAGCCAATGGGAAGGGCGCTCAGCGCGTGGGGGGGGGGTCTTGGGCGGGGAGAGGAGAGCCGTCGGTGGGGGGCGTGCGAGTTGGTGGTTGGTGGTCCGGTGGTGGCGGGGGTCCAGCAAGCAGCCAAGCGGAACCGGCGCCGGGGTGGGGTGGGGTGGGGTGGGGGGCTCAGTTGCATCTTGGCTGCCCCGGCTGCCAAACCATCTCAGAGCCGCGTGTCGTGGGGGGGGGAGGTGTCAGAAGAGGAGGAGGGGGAAAGAAGGGGCAGGCCAGGGGTGGGGAGACTATTTGGGTCCTGAGCCAGGGTAGCCGCTTGGCTTAGCTAGCAGGACCTCCCCCGGACGTGGCTCCGGACCGCGTGGAGATGGCCAGCAGCTCGGATGCTTCCTGACCTGCCCCCCACCCCCAAGACACGGAGAGGCGCCCACTCCTCCCTGGTCGGTGGAGGCCGGCAGCCACCCACGTACGCCGCGCTGGGAAAGGGGGGGGTGCCGCCCTCCACCCCACTTTCTGCCCCCCCCCTTTCCAGGGCCGCCACCACGCAATTGGCGACACAACGGTCGCTGGTGTCGGGCCTTAACGACCGTGGGAATTCTCTGCCCGATGGAGCCTCAGGGCGGTTTCCGTCTGTTCTCCGCCCCCGCCTCCCGACAGCCCGACGAAAAGGGGGTCTCTGCTATTATCCCCGTTTCCCTGGTGGAAAAACTGAGGCGGGCAATCAGAAAGGCCTTGGGGGTTATGCAGCCAGAAGATGGGCCGGTGAGGACAGGAACTGCCCAGCCAGTCTTGCCCGTCTTGGGAGGTCCCCTTTCCGGTTGGGATGCGCGATGGCTCCTTGGCACCGACCAGGAGGCGCTGGGACCCGTGCACGCCTGCACGTGTGAGTGGACGAGACCCACTGGGCCGGCGGGCGCACGCGCAGAAGGCGTCGGGCCACAATCTGTCCTACAATCATACTTCCTACAGAAAATGGCCCGTCAGCAGCCACCACCGGTGGTGGCGGCGGCGGCGGCGGATGCTCCTGCGCTTCCAGGTCCCTAGGCAGGGAAGGTGGCCCGGGATCATAGGGCGGGTCTCTCATCCAGGCGCCAGGTGGGTCCTCCGCCGTCCCCAGGCCTGGCCGGATCCTGAAGCTGCGCGGGGTCCCCTGCAGAGGGCGGACCGGGAGCACCTGGCGGCAGCGCACCTGGCCGGGCCGGGAGGCGGCGCGCCTGGCCCCCAACCTCGGGCGCGCCCCCGATCGGGCTTCCCTCCCCGCCCCCGCCCCCGCCCGCCCCGAGGGATGACATCATCGGGCCTGTGCTGAGTGGCTGTCACCGGGCAAATTCGCCGCTTTTGCGCACCGCAGCCGCCCGAGCGCAGCCTTACTCATGCCCGGCCGCGCGCATGTGCCAACTTGAGCGCTTGCTTTCTTCTGCCTACTACTAGGAGGAATATAAACAGCCAGTGATGTCAGCGCGTGGAGGAGGCAGGAGGAGGAGGAGGGGGGGGGCGGCGGCGGAGAGGAAGGCAGGCAGGCAGGATGGATGGATGGATGGAAAGGGGTGGGGGGTGCAGTAGAGACAGCGTCGGAGGCGCTCCCAGGGCCCCCGCGCCTCGCGCTGCCATTGGCCGCCGCCCGCCTGCCCGTCCCGGCGACTGCGCGCTCGTTGGCTCGGCGGCGTTCGGGCTCAGCCAGCCACACGGCCGGATCCTTCCCCCGCCGGGCGGTGGGCAGGCGAGGCAGCCAGAGAGAGCCGGCCCGCGAGCTAGCTACAGCGCCGGATTGGTGGCCAGCCAGCGAGAGAGCGGGCGAGCAGGAGCCGCCCGCCTGCCCGGTGGCCGCTGCCACGACGCGCAACGCCCCCCCCCGTTTCCCTCTCATTGGCGCGCCAGTTGTTGCAGGAAGAAGTCCACTCCACCGGGCAAGAGAGATTTGTTAGACTCTCCTTCGCCTCCTCCTCCCCCTCCTCCGCCCTCCCGGGGTGGCTGCAGGAGGGAGGGGAGGAGGCAGGGAGCGCGCTCCAGACCCTTCCTCCACGTGCCGCAGAGCGGAGAAATGAATCGAGGGGCGCGCGCGGCGATGCTCTTTGGGTGCCCTCGTGGCTCTCCAAGCGATCTCGGGAAGGGCGCAGGGAGAGGGGCAGGGCCAAGTGCGTCTCTCTCCCCCCCTCCTAAAAAGTGGCCCCCGCCGCTCCCTCCATCCTGGCCCCAGTGAGGTGACTGGGCCGGTGCCCCCCCCTCCTCCCGTGCCTGCGCAATGGGCCCCTGCCAAGCCCCGATGATGCCCAGCAGGCCTCTTCTGTTGGTGACAGGCGGCCAGGGGTGTCCCTTGGCCTGTTTGGGCCCGGGCAGAAAAGACGGACCCAGCCGAGCTCCCCTTCCTCCCCCCTCCCCGACATGACCCTCTGACCCCGAGCCCTAAGCTGAGGCCCCGCGAAGGGGAAAACCGCCTGCTCTACACCGCAGCCTCCCCTCCCGCACAAAGGGCTCGGCGGCTGGAAATCCCCCCCGCCTCCCGACCTCGGGGCCTCTCCCCCAACAAAAGCTGGCCACCTTGGCCCGTCGTCGGAGAGGCCTTCTCTTCGCTGCCCGCCATCATCATCCTCCCGGATAAGGGAGAGGCCTCCAAGGCTTGCCCGGACCCTTTTCGGGGTGATCCCGGCCCTTCCTGGTTAGCAGACCCGGGAAGAGACGGACGGTTTCCATTTGGGCGCCAGGCGGAATTGGGGTGCGAGGCGCGGGTCTTGGGTGCCCTTCTCTGGAAGTCGGCGTCAACGCCTGCCCCCTGCGCCTGGATCGGGCCTTGGAAAGGCCTGTCCTCCTTTCCGCCTGGCCCTTTCCTCAAGCCCGGTTAGATCGCCCCACGGCGCCTGACGTAGGGCTGCCCTTGAAGGCCGGCCAAGGCGGACGTGGCTCCTGGCGCCCGCTCCTGGGGTGGGGGGTGGGGCTCCCTCGGGGTGGGGCCCATGGACCCAACCTTGGTCCCAGCACCAGGGAGGACGTGACTCCCGGCGCGTGAGCCCTGCCCCCCCCCCCCCCGGGGCTCCTGGCGACCTCTTCGTCGTGGGCCTGATGGTTGGCCAAGGCAAGGCTCTTCCGCTCCAACGGGCTCCCAGTTTGAGCTGGGCCCCTCGCTTAGCCGGATCGCCCGCCCTCAACGGGCACCGGACGCTGTCCTGGGTGAATCCAGTGGCAGATAAGCGGGATATAAATATAATAATAAATAAATAAATAAATCCTGCCGTCTGTGTTTATGACTTCCCAGACCCCCGCAAAGACAGCGAAGAGGGTGCGTGTGACAGAGATCTAATATAGGTCCACTTTTAAATAGGGGCGCGTGTGTGCGTCGCTGCAGGGACTCAGCGGGGGTTGCGCTGAGCTGACAGGGCGCCCTCCTTTCCTGGCAGAAGCCGGGGACCGAGAAGGGGATCGGTGTGTGTGTGTGTGTGTGTGTGTGTGTGTGTAGGGGGTGTCTTCCTCTCCTGCGCCCCACTCCCAGCTGGCATGTGGGGCCCGACCCTTCCGCTGCTTTTGGGCACCAGGGTGATGGTTCCCAGTTTCGTGCAGCGCGGGGGGGGGGGCCCCCTTCCCTTTTGGGGGGGGGGGTGGTAAAAGGTCGAGGCGGCCCCACCCAAGGGCCGGCCGGGGGGGGGGGGCGCGGGGGTGGGGTGTTTCGGGGGAGGGTCCTCCCCGCCCCGCCCCGCCCCGCCCCTCGCCTGCCTTCCCCGCGGGGGGATCCCCGTCCGCTGCACAAGCCCGAACTTGCCTGCGCCGGAGGGGGGGGGAGAAGACGGGGCGGGTGACGTCACGGAGGGCGGGGTCTGCCCGAGTTCGGCGGCTGCCTGCTCCGCGCGCGGCGCAGCTCGGTTGGCTGCGAGTTTCTGCCCGCCGCCGCCGCCGCCGCCGCCGCCGTTCCCGCTCGCTCGCCCGGCAGCCCGGCCGCCCCGCCACCTGCCCTCGACCGACGCTGCTGCTGCTGCTGCCGCAGCCGCCGCCGCCGCCGATCGCCTCCGCCTGCCCGTCGTCCGGTCTGCCCCACTCGGAGCCCTCGCGCTGCCCCGCGACCCCCGAGCCGCCCCCGGAGGGTTCATGCAGCTGCAGTAAGTGCGCGGAGGCGGAGGCGGAGGGTGCCGGGCGGCGCGCCCCGGTTGGGAAGAAGGCGGGAAGGAGGCGGGCAGGGCGCACGTGGTGGCCGCTGCCGCGCCGTCGGGAAGGAAGGAAGGAAGGAGCGCAGGGAGGCAGGAGGCGGGGGGGGGGGAATCGGCTTGGATCGGGGCGTTCCCCCCGCGCGGGGCGGGGCGGCCCCTCCAGGCGAGCAGAGCCCGGCAGTCGGCGGGTTTGTTTACAAACACCGGGCTCCTCGCGGCAGGCTTGCTCTTTTGCCCGACGCCTAGGCTCGCCCACCCGCTCGCCCGCCCGCCCGCCGTCGCCACTCGGGGAGCCTCCGATGCGCGCCGGGCGGGCGTCTCTCCGGTGCCTTGACCGCCGCCGCCTCTTGTTCCTCCTCCCGCCGGGCAGATCCCGCCGAGCGCCATGGCCAGAGCATTGCAGGACGACGGAAGGCGCCGCGCCGAGCCTACAGCCGCTGTGTCCAGGGGCCCAGCCTTCCCTGTGGGGGGGACGGTGGCCCTGCCGACCTCCCTCTGCCGGAGCCCACTCGCCTTGTCACCCGGGCTGAACGGGGTCTATCGCTGCCGGAGAGGAGAGGAGCTCCCGCGGCGTCGCTCCAGCAGCGCGCATGGTGAGTAATAAGAGGCGCTTCGGTCCGGGAGTCCCCCGGGGGGTGGGTGGAGGGAGTTCCGGAGGGGTCCCGTCTACCCCCTTTCCCTTTCCCCTCCCCCTCTCCGCCGACGATGCACTTTCCCCAGACCCCTGCCCCTCCCGGGACACCTGGAGCACAGCAAACTTTCTCTCTGCCCACCTACCAGGCGAACAGTCCCGAGGCCAGCTGGAGGGCGGGCGGGCGGGTCCCTCTTTTTTGCCACCTCCCCCTGTGCGCGCAGGTGCCTCGGCGCCCTTAAGGTTCCGCCCGTAGATTCGGGTGCCTGAAAACCAAGGGAAGCGAGAACCTTCCCTTTTCTTCGGCTGCTTGGCTGATCCCGACATGGGGCGTGGGGGGGGGGGCACCGCGCCCATCAGGCTCGCCTGGCACAGTGTCCCGAGTTGCCGCCACGCTCTGTCTAGCTGGGACCAGCCCTCCCTTTCCCCGCTCGCTGCCTCCCTTCCTCCCGTAGCGCAGCGCCTTCTCTGCAGGGCGAGCCCAGTCGCTTTCTGGCCAGACCTAGTCCGGGCGCTTTGGAAGCCCAGCCCGTCCACCGTCTCTCTTCTCGGGGCAGCCCCCGGAGGACCGCAGCTTTCCAGCCCCTCTGCACGGGGCAGCCACCCCACGCATGCTGTGGGGCTCGCTCGCCTCCCCTCTGGCGCCCTAACCTGATGAAACTGCGCCTCTGCGCCCATGTCGGGGAGGGGGATCGTTCCCCCACCTGGCGTGGCCCTTCTCCCTGCAGCGCCTGGCAGGACCAGGAGGTGCGGGAGAACAGAGTGGATCGCTGGGGGGGGGGGGGGGCGGGGTGTCCCTATCCGGACTCTAAACCCTGAGCAGAGAGGAAAGGCAGCTAGGGAGGAACCCTGCCCCACACTTCCACCTATGGGCAGGTGTGGCATCCAGAGGGGTTGAAGCCTCAGAGGGGTGGTGGTCGGAGATGGAGAATCCCCCCCCACACCAGCTGGGGCAGAGGCCCAAAGGCTGAGCCGTGGTGGACGGGCATCCCATAGAGAGGCAGGCAGGCAGGCAGGCAGGCAGGCAGGTCGGTGTCCTGAAATGCTCTCCCAGGCTGTAACAGGCTGCAGTTGCCAAGGATACAGGAACCCGCCGTGCTCTCTTCCTCCCCCTCCCCCTGCTCCCCCTCCCCCTCCTTGAGCTCCAGGGGGAAGGGGCTGCTTGGGCTGACCTCCCTCCCTTTCCTCCTCCTCCTCCTCCTCGGCAGGGGCCTTGCTGCAGCCGTCAGCCGCTGCCCCCCTTGTGGGCGAAGAAGGAGGGGCGCCTCCCGCAGCAGAGGCAGGCCAGGGGCTGGCCCAGCCTGATGAGCCCAACGGGCCCTTCTCCGCCCTCCCGCCTGCCAACCTGGAGCAGGCCATCGGAGCCTGCCTCCGCCGCATGGGAGACCAGTTTCAGCGGGACTACGAGCTAAGGGTGAGTGTCCCTGAGATTGGAGAAGCAGGGAAGGGCGGCGGGGGGTGGGCGGGCAGGACGAATCCCATCACTGGGTGGGGGTTTTCTGTGAGAGAGGGATGCTCTTGCAGCAGCCATGGGTCCAGAGGGCCATGGATGCCTCCGTCCGTCCGGGGAGCCTGTGTGGGTGAGGCCTTTTAAAGCCGGGAGCATCCTTGGCACTCGGCCCCTCCTCCCTGAGAACTCCTGAGCCTCTCCTGCTGCTTCCTCCTCCTCCTCCTCCTCCTCCTCGGAGGCCACAAAGAGACCCCGGCGGCAGCGCCTCCCCCTCTGCCTTGTTTGCCGAGGGAGCTGGGCAGGGCCCAGCCGCTGACTCATGGCCTATAAATAGCCCTGGGATATAAGGCACAGGCAGGGCACAGCCGGAGAGCTGGGCAGGCAGAAGCAGGCAGAAGCAGGCAGAGGAGGGGAGCAACGGCTCCCGCAGCTACCACCACGGCCACCAACACCACCACCACCACCGAGGGTGGCGGGATTTCCCCTGGGCTGCCGCCGTAGGGCTCCCCTTCTGACTCCCTCCTCCTCCTCCTTCTTCCTCCCCACAGGACCCCAGGCCACCACGAGTCGCCCTCTGGGGCCACCTCTGTCACTTGGTCTTCCATTTCCTGGGCGTCCTCTACAATCGGCCGGTGAGGGGCTAGCGCTGGCTGCGTGGAGCGTCATCACGGTGGCCGCATGCTGCCGCCGTCCTGGAGTTCTCCTGCTGGCCAGGATGAAAGCCCGGCCTCCTCCTCGCCTGGACTGGAGAAGAATTCATGCCCCCGGGAAGGACGAGAGAGCCTGGGCGGCCCTCGGGAGCAGGGGGGGCATGTGTGTGTGTGTGTGTTGCGGCCCCCAGCCCGGCAGTGCCTTACACAGCTGCTCACCGGGGTGGGCAAGGGGCAAGTTAGCACTATGTGAATACTGTTCATTGAGCCTGTACAGATGGGGGGTTGGGGGGAGAGGGGGGGAAAGAGGGTTAAACATTGCACACGGGACCTGTTGTGCCACTGTAAATAGGGGTCGGCCTGGGGCCTTGTACAGGAGGGGAAACTGTACAGCTGCTGCTGCTGCTGCCTGTAAATAGGAAGACGAGTTCTTGGTGCTTGTACAGATGATGACCTGGTGCTGCCTGTAGATACTTGAGGGGGTGGGGGTGGCCTGGACCTGGGGTGGGTGGGTGGGTGGCGGTTGGGGTGGGGTGGCTGAAAAGACTTTTGTATGTTTCCTTTTCAATAAAAACTGGACAAGGTCTAAAGCTGCTTGCTGGCCCTGCTTGTGTTTCTGTGCCTCCCCCCCCCGCCCGAGCTGGAAGGGGTTTTGGTCCGGGGCAGTTCAGTTCACTCCGTGTAGCTTTCTCTGCTACAACCAAGCCATGTGCTTTAGGACAGGGTTTGAGGCGGCCAGCTGGCCCAGTGGGCGCAGGTAGCGTGTGTCCCTCCAGGGTGCTCTCCGGTCCAGGGAAAGCCAGACAGAGCCCACAAACTCCCTGAGTTTTCCAGAGCAGGGGGAGAGAGAGGTGCCCTTGCATGGGCTTGAACCCTGTTTTCTTCTTGTGGGGGGGGGGCAGCCTTAATCCTGACCTAAGGACCCCTCCCTCCATGGTGACAGCTGCAGCAACTGACTAACCAAGGAGAAAACACTTCTGGTATTATTCTGCTCCACACAAAAACACAAAACCAACCCCCCCCCCACAAATGGCTGCTCCTTGTACCCCCTCCTTTTTCTCACAGTGGGGCAAGAAGGGTCCGAGGAAGCAGAAAAGACATATCTCTTGGTGACACTGCCCTCCTGGCCCAGTGATGCATGACAAGGGCAGAAACACACTTTTTTCAAGGTGTTTATTGAGGATGAAGACAACACACGGCATAGCTTTTTTATTTTTGTAAAAAAAAAAACTTTATTGATGCTTAAGAAAATAGACAGTGGCAATTGGGTTGGGGGAGGAGAAAGAGAGGGTTGCCTGTTCAGCATCAGCAAAACAGCCGGGACCCCAGGTCAAGTCTCCAGAGGCCATTTCTGGGGGTGGAGGTGTGTGTGTGTGCGCGCGCGCGCGTGTGTCAGGACACTGCGTGAGAGGACACCTGGCAGAAGGCCCTGGGGTTGTTGTTTTTGGTCCGGTAGTTGCTCTAGGTGTCAGGGGTCAGAGGTGGGGGCCAGGGCCTCCACTATCCCGCTGCCTTTTATGCCGTTGAAAAAGAAGAAATTGTTGAGAGGAGGGTCCCGCTGAGAAAGAGCCTAAGAACAGGGGGAGGAAGGAGCACACACACACACACACACACACACACACACACACACACACACACACACACAGAGAGAGAGAGAGAGAGAGAGAGAATGAGAGGGGGGGCTTGAACGGGGATGTCTCCACTGCACAGAGAATGGGGGCAGATCAGCTGCACATGAAATCACAAGGCCCACCAGGCACCTGCAGACTCAGGCTCCCTGCTCCTTGGGAGAGAGGAGGTGCCCCCTCCCTGCCCCCCCAGGAATGCTCAGACCAGGGAGGGTGGAAGATGCACGAGATATGACAGCAGCTGTGCCGCCGATAAGGAAGAAACAACCAGCCCGCTGGAATTCACCATCTGCAGGAAGGAACCTCCTCCTACCACTGACCAACCCCGCCCCGCCCTCCATTGCAATCCAGGGCTTTCGCCAAGGGTCCCCACGCTGAGGACGAGGGGGACCCCCCCCCGCTCCCTTACCTTGACCACTTCCTGGCTGAGGACGCCTCCGACCACGGCGCAGACAGGAGCCATTTCAGAAAAGCAGTAGCTGGGAGAAGCAAGCGAGAGGGTGTCAGGCCCCAGGGATGAGCCGTCCCACGTCACCCCGCCACGGTCAGGCAGGCCATGTTTTAGGCAGTGGGAGCACCCCGTAAGACAAGGACACTAAGCTGGACATCTTTATTGTCCACAGCATCCCTGGTCCAGTGCCCAAGAGCCCTTAAGGCTGTTGTTAACACACACATATCCACGCACGTCGTGGGGCGCAGCTCGCGGGCATTCCCAGCTGGCATTCCAGAGTGGCTTCGGCTGGGTGCCCTCGCATGCTCCAGACAGCTCTGCTAAACATAGCCCCACGCGGCTCCCCCAGCACCAGGCAGGCCCACATTCCTCCTCTCCTCTCCCCACTGAGCCCAGGGCCCCCGTGAGGGGCATACGGTCGCATGCCGATGGAAGGGGGTGCATCGTAGAGCCAGCCTCCCTGACGGGCACAGGAGGGCTAGTTCACCCCACCCTCCCCATAACTTGCTCACTCATCTAGAGCAGGGAGAGAGGAGAAGCAGCAGCAGCTGCTCCCCCCCCCCGCCGCCCCCAAACACCTCAAGCAAGGCCCTCCAGCCCCCTGGACAAGGGGGGCAGGAGTGTCAGTAAGATTTAGCACAGAATAACAAAACGCCCAGGCAACCAGTACAGATGAGATATGGCGGCCCAGGGAGGGAGACGGCTGGGTGCTTGCCAGCAGACAAGCTGCCCCCAGAGTGACACGGAGCAGAACGACAAGCACGTGGGAGAACAGCTTGGCA
The DNA here is from genome assembly GCA_023846285.1 of Phrynocephalus versicolor. NCBI lineage: Eukaryota > Metazoa > Chordata > Lepidosauria > Squamata > Agamidae > Phrynocephalus > Phrynocephalus versicolor. The sequence continues at coordinate 1,505,749 of JAHTLZ010000008.1, read as the reverse complement.
GGGCACGCCGGGCAAGCACACCAGCCGTGCAGAACGGCCCTCCTTGAGTTCTTGGGTCTCCTGCCCAGACCTCCAGGAGAGCGGGCCTGGCCTCCCCGTGCTAGTCTGAGTGGGTGGTTCCGAGGTGGTGCTCCACTGAAAAAAGCAGCCCGAGACCTTTTCCTTTGCCGCTCCATCATGCCAGCCCCCCACAATGCAAGTGGCATCCGGCAGCCCAGCCCCTCACAATGCACGGTGGGCATCTGGATGAGGAGGAGGAGCCCGGGGGGGGGGCACTCTCCACAGGCTCTGGGGTGCCCCAGTGTGCACCACCGTCTGTGCCACGGTGTGCCTAGACATGCCAGCAGCATGGAAGCAGGGCGAAGGAAGGGTGGGGGTCTCAAGGTGATGGCCCACAGGGAAACGGGCCCTCCCTCTGTGTGTGTGTGTGCGTGTGTGTGTGTGTGTGTGTGTGTGTGCGCGTGTGTGTGTGTGTGTGCGTGTGTGTGTGTGTGTGTGTGTGTGCGTGTGTGTAGAACCGGAGGGTCACCCACCTGGCAAAGTCCTCTGGAAGCAGGTCGACGGCCACACCCAGAGACGCCAGCACTTCGCCGCGCAGCTGCAGGAGCCGCTCTGCGTCCTGGGCGTAACTCTGGAGGGAAGGATCCCGGCCCTTTTCCGCCCGGAACCTCAGAAGCACTGAGAGAAGGACGAGGGAGAGAAGACCACTGTCAGCTTTCTAAGAGGGAAAGTATCCGCCGGGGCTTCTGGGCTGAGGGGGCCTCCAAGAACCCCAAGATCTGTCCAATATCCAAATGATGGCAAGGGACCGAGAAATATTGCCCAGGACAGAGAACCTGGGTGAGCCCGCTGCTGCCTGGGTTGTGGCACATTCCCACCCACCATCACCCCCATCCAACAACAAGGACAAGAGGAGGGTCTCTGCCCCACCAAGCAGAAGCATCTCTGAGATGAAGGCCTGGCCTGTTCCAACCAGGCGGGTCCGTGCCCCTCTGCCTGCCCCAGCTGCACAGATCTGGAACCCCCTGCCTCTCCCGGGGAGCACAAGAGGCTCACAGGCCTGCCAGCTGGACACAGCTCCATTGTCTGCTGTGGTCAGGAGTCAGGGGATGGCCCAGGAGCCGTCATGTGACAAGGTGCACCTCTGCTCTCCTGCTCGCCCCCAGCACCGTGCTCTTGGCTGCTTTGAACGGAGCACCTCACCTTGGAGCAGGAAGTAATCCGGAGCGGTGCGCTTCAGAGCGGCTTGAGCCCTCTCGCTGCTCCAACGGAGAGCCAGGGCTTCTTTCAGGAGGCAGAAAGACACACGCTAGGAGAGAAGAAACGAAACAGACACGGAGAGAGTAGGTGGAGGGATGGAAGCAGACAAGACGGCTCAAGAAGCGGGCAAAGGTCCCCACCCTTTGCACACCCAGGAAGAAGATCTCAGCCAGCAGAATAAGGTTCAAAAGAAACCACTGCAAGGTTAAGAAACATCAGCACTGCTAGGGACTGGGTGACTCTGTGCATCGGGATGAAACTGCCAGGATGTACCCAGAGACCCATAAGAACAACTGGCAAAACTCAATGACAGAGATGCCAGTCACAGCTAAAAGAGTGTCCCTGTATGCTCCTTGGCCGGTCTACGGAGGCCTCAGTCTGTGATTTTTTTTTAGGGGGGGGGGGAGACCCTGGAAAACACATCAGCAGATGCTCTCCCTTGGTTCCATCCTTGGGGGTCCCCCTGCATTGGCGTTTAACTTCGCCACGGAAAGGCCCGTTCGCGGCAGCCACCTTCAGAAGGCAGTGGCTTTCGTCCACCTGAAGCTCCAGCTTAGAGGAGCTCAGCCCTATTCAAGGCAGCGGTGGGCTGAGGCCCTTAAACCCCACCCCCCCCAATCCCGTCCCCACTCTGTTAGACCTGTTCTACTGCACGGCTGCAGCCTTCAGTCGATGGCAGAGAGAGCCTCATCCTTTAGGACCGGGAGGCAAAGATGGCTCTGGGCAGCCAGGCAGAGAATGAGAAGCATCTGAGCAGCGGCAGGGGCTGCCCTGGGCAGCTGAGACAGGAACAAGATGGAGGTCGCTTTAGCTCAGCAGCACTGGGTTGGTTCGTTTTGGGGCACTGACCAGAATGAAATGCAGCTGTGGCGCTAATTTGGAAAGGAGGGAAAGGAACCCAGCGGAAAGACCTGGCTGTTCTCCGTGCCCAATGCAAAGCCTTTTTTTTTTTTTTTTTGAGCCACGGCAGAGATTTCTAAGGGCCAACATCTCTCTGTAACCCCACCTCCATCTCCCACCTACCTTTTTCACCAGGGTGGTCTCTGTGAAATCCGTCTTGGCCTTTTTGGTTTCAGGGCCATCCTCCACTCCCTGGCTGGCTTTGGAAATCTTTGTCTTCTCTCTACAGGAGAGGCAAAGAGGTTAACAGCCGAGAGTTCCCTCTCTTTCTCTGCCTCCGTTCGCTGGGCTTTGCAGCGAACTCTTTTAGAAGGAGGCCTTCTTCTGCCAAAGCCAATAAAAGCAGCAGGCAGAGCGCCATCTGGGAAGAAGGAGCCGGGTGGAAAGCGTGGCCTGTTGGCTCCCTCCAGCGGCCAACCAGCAGAGAGGAGGGCTGTGTGTCTCTGGCAGGCTTTCTCTGAGCACCAGCCTCCAGACCGGGAAGGCAGGCATTCCCCCCCCACCCCACCCAACCCCCACTACCACCACCACCACCAAGTCGGACTCACTCCACAAATTCGTGCTCCCCCAAGTTGGCAAACATGTAGCCGTGGTAACCGAAGACGTCGCCCGCGAAAAACTTGACCTTGTTCTTGTGGCATATTTGCTCGACCTTCAGCAGCATCTCCTGGGAGCAGCAGGTCAGGCACACCTGGAAGGCAACAGCCGGTTGGGCGGTGCGGTCAGCTTTCTGCAGGCGGTGGAGGTGGGCTCAAGGCGAGGGTGCCTGCCCCCACCCCAGAGCAAAACACACACACACACACACACACACACACACACACACACACACACACA
>JAHTLZ010000008.1:1465240-1499714 GCA_023846285.1 Phrynocephalus versicolor | reverse complement strand
CCCCTCCCCCACCCCGAGACACCCCCGAGGAGGAGGAGGAGGAGGAGGAGGTCCCTCCCGGGCTCACCGCTTCTGCGCTTCCAGCCCCCAGAGACGGATCTGGCGGTCATATTGGGCCGCTTCCTCCTCGCTGATGATGCCGCCGCCGCCGCCGCCGCCGGTGCTGCTGGGGGGGATGATGATGCCGGTGGTGCTCCCTCCTCCGCCCCCGCCATGGACGAGGCCGGGCATTTCCTCGCCTTCTTTCTTCACCATGGCGGCTCGGGCGGCGCGAAAAGGGGAGGCGGCCGAGGAGCTTTGAATGGCGGCGGAGGCGGAGAGGGGGCGGGGCCTCCCCTCCCACGTGACCCCCTGCCCCTCCCTCCCTCCCTCCCTCCTTCCCTCCGAGCCCACTCGGCCCTTTCCGCCCCGCCCGCCCGGCTTGGGGACTCGGCGCTTTCCGGAGGAGAGGCGCTCGGGTGTTTCCGCCGCGGCGGGCCTGGGCCGGAGTTCTTTCCCTTTTTCGGTCCCTTCCGCCAGGCGGGGTCTTTGGGCTCGGCTCTTTCCGGCGACGCGCTCGTCTTTTTCCGCCGGGCGGGTTCGTCCGTTCGGGCGTGTCGTCGCTGGCGGGTGGGAGGGGGGGAGGGAGGGCGGGCGTCGGCGCCTGGCTCTCTCTGAGGCGAGCGGGAAGGCGGGCGGCCGCCATTTTGTGTGGCGGTGCAGCCTCGGAGCCAAGCAGGCAAACAGGCAGGCAGGGAGGAAGGAAGGCAGGCAGGCAGCGAGCGGAGCGCGGGGCCTTCCTCCTCCTCCTCGTCCTCCTCCTCGTCCTCGTCCTCCTCTCAGGCCCGCTCCTTACAGTGACTGTGCCCCGTCTCTCGCCGCCACCCACACCGCCGGTCGCCCCCCGTCCCCGGTCGGTCGCCTCCCCCCCCGTCCCGGTCCCGGTCCCGGCCTTCATCATCTTCCTCGTTTTTCCTCCTCCTCCTCCTCCTCCTCCTCCTCCTCCTCCATGGCGGTGGAGAGCCCGAGCGTGCCCCCGCCGCCCAGCAGCCCCCACTCGAGCACCGCCAGCCCCCCGTCCCCTTCTACTTCTCCGGCCGCCGCCGCCGCCGCCCTCCTCCTTCACGGCCAGCCCGGCGGTGGGGGCAGCGGCAGCCTGGGCCGGCCGCCTCAACAACAACAACAACAACACCTCAACCAACAACACAACCAACAACACCACCACCACAACCAACAACACCACCACGGGCCCGGCCCGGACGAAAGGTCCAGTAACCCGCCGCCGTTGCCGCTCTTATTTTTTCCTCTCTCTCTCTCTCTCTCTTTCTCGCTCTCTTTCTCTGCCGGGGAGGGGAGGGGGACAAGGAAGGGAAGGTGGGGGGTGGGAAGGTGGGGGGAGAAAGCCAGGTCAGGCCGGCCATGCCTGGGGAGGGGGGGGAGGGGGAACACGGGGCGCCCCCTCCCCCACCACACGCACACACGAAGGCGAGGGGGGGTATGATGCCCCCCTCCCCACCCCATGCCCATGGCTGTGTGCTTGCAAACGGGGGGGTTGGAGGAGGAGGAGGAAGGGTACGTTGCCCTCCTTCCACATGTCCTCTCCTAACCCCCCCCACAATGTTTGATAGGGAAGTGGCAGGGGGAAGCTAATTGGGGAGGGGAAGGGGGGAATCTTTCTCTCAAGATCTCCCCCCCTCCCACCCCCCACCCAACAAGGCTCGCCCTGCTGGAAGCTCTCCACCAAGGTGAGTGTGATCAACCCCCCTTTTTTATTTTACAGTATTTATTTTTTGGATGGGGAAGCTGAATTTGCCAAGCACCACCGCCCCCAAAGTGTTGGGGGCAAGGAAAGGGGGGGTCATCCATAGCAAAGGGAGGGAGAGCCCTTCCTTGTCCCCCTCCTCTTCTTTCCCTTCCCCAAACTCATCCAAGGGCAGGTGCACGTGTGAATGCACGGCCCTCCAGGATGTCTTTCTTTCTTTCTTTCTTTCTTTCTTTCTTTCTTTCTTTCTTTCTTTCTTTCTTTCTCATATGTGATGCAGGGGTTGGGTTGGTAAGTAACCTCTTTTATTGAATTTGTACCTTGTTCCGTTTATTTCCTGCCACAAAGCAAAAGGCCAGAAGTCGGTAAGCATTTCATGGAAAGCCAACAAGCAGAATACTGGGGGGAAAAAAACCCTCCTATCTGCCCCCTATGATTGATCCGATTGGTGCCCAGTTCCTGTGCGATAGTAAGTTCAGTACTCACAAAAGCACACACTCCTTGTCACCATTTTTTCCTAAGACAACTCCCCCCCTACCCAAACCATCTGTCATTTTGTTTAAAGGCCCAAATCCTGCTGTAATATTTCCAGGGCAAGCAGCCTGCGCCCCTTCCCGAGGAAAGTGCATACGCATTTCCAACTGGTTACCCACCTAGCTGTCTCCAAAAGCATCCCGTTGCGTGGAGAGTGGACTCACGCTGCACTTGGTGCAGGTTCGGTCTGATGGAACAGTAGAGGTGTTTCAGAAAAAAAATGTGATAAGCAGTTCCAAAGTGTAACAAATCACAATACCCCAAAAGTCATCAAACACTCATCTGCCCTCTCCCTCAATTGAAGGTTTCTTTCTTATTAAGAGGCAGTCAAGTACAGTGTAAGCACTTGATGGGTAACCCTCTCCCTCCTGACTTCATTGTTCTTTTGTAATCTACATATCCTCTGGTGAAAAGTTCCTTTCTGCTCATCACACAGAATAAGTAAATCCAAATTACATTAGGTCCCTGTTGTGTACATCAAGCTGCTTCCCAGGCCCCAACCCTATTCTCTCCAGTGGAGGGGGGGCAGGCGGGGGGGGGGGAGATGGTTTATGAAGGACACACACTCATTGACCTGAAATAATGTTGACTTGTCTGTTTCTTTGTCATTATGCTTTCTTTTTGCAAAAGAGGTAGATACAATACCAACACTATGATTGTTGTATAGAGCAGTGATGGCAGACCTTTTAGAGACTGAGTGCCCAAACTGTGATCCATAACCCACTAATTATTTGCCAAGTGCCAATGCAGCAATTTAACTTGAATACAGGTGGCTGTGAAGGGGCAATGTCAGGTGCCTACAGAAAGGGCTCCAGGTGCTACCTTTGGCACCCGTCATATAGGTTTGCCAACGCTGATATAGAGGTACAGTTAAACTTGGGGTGTAGGTTTCTGTTTATCACAGCTGTGATTTTGTTTCCTTAAGTTTATCATTGTTATTATAAGTATTCATCTGGAGTTTCCCTAGGGTGCTCAAAGCCTGATGGAGTCAAGCCAGCTGACTGGCCAGTTCTTTGTAATGTTTTGTTGCAGCTTTAATAGGGTTTTAGTCAAAATAGGTCTGGAAGTTGGAGGTACACTGTGTCTATATTTCATAATAGGGGATGAACTGCATAGAATGTACAAGCCCTTTATATTAGAGTCGGCAATAATTTTCCTGGCACTTCTGTGCGATGTTGCTGGAAAAGGAATTAATAGTACAGTGGTACCTCAACTTAAGAGCAGTTCTACTTAAGAGTGAAAAACATTTTTAACTGCTGCCTTACAAATTTTAGATGTGGTCTTCTCTACTTATTTTTTTTATTTTTTTCCATTTCTTTATTTGTTTATTTGATTTTTTAGATAGGGCTGCTCTGCTTAAGAGTTGTTCGACTTAAGAGCATGTGTTCGGAACTGATTAAACTGATAAGTAGAGGTACCACTGTATGAATCTTGTATCAGTCTCTGAAGTAGGTAGAGCCAACAAATTCCATACTGACCACATTCTTTTGCCAGGCAAGACCTCTGCCAATAATAATAATAATAATAATAATAATAATAATAATAATAATAATAATAATAATAATAATAATAATAATAATAATGGCAAAATTTTAGCAGGCCGGGCTTTTTCTATTGTCAAAGTGTTCTGGCTGGCAAAGGCTAAGCTAGCTCTTCACTTGCTAAATTTCCAGTTCTGATCCATTATTGGGACCCCAGGGGTCCTGTGCCGTTGCATTTGGCGCACGCATGCCTGAACAAATGACAGTGACGTCAAGGCTGCCATGAGTCAGCATTATGACCAGCAGGAAGAATATGGAAAAGCCAGTTGCTCAGACACAAACAGTTTCATTATCTGCCAGCTAAGGACTGCCATTAGCTGCCTAGGTGCCCTGGGCACATCCAGTCTCGCCTCATCTCAGAAGCTAAGCAGGGTCGGCCCTGGCTAGTAGGTGGAAGGGGAATACCAGGTGCTGTAGGCGCCTGGAGTAGGAACTGGCAAGCCACTCCAGTATTCCTGCCAAGAATACTCCATGGACATGGGGTTGCGAAGAGTCGGTCATGACTGTAACTACACAACAACAACAAAGGACTACCATTAAAGCTAGGTGACCTAGTAAATGCTTTTTGAGAGCAGACTCCAGTTCCTCAGGTGTCTCTTTAGCATAGTGGCACAATAGAAGCATCCTGAAATCATCCACAATTGTTTCTTGAGGCAGGATCGTTTTAACCGTGCAGCGGGCCGAAATAACTCTTGGGACCTGGTTCAGTTCAGCAGCCTACAGCCATTGGGTCTGTTGGATATTGGCTTACCTAAAAGTACACAGACAACTCAGAGCCCCAGAAGCTGCTTTTTGTGTCAGGAAAGGCTGTGGGGTTTTTCCAACCGCTGCAGCTCTTTTTATCCCAGTAATTTCTGCAGGAAGGTTTTTCATGAGCACCTTGTGACCATGTCCTAGTCTTCACTTATGTTTATGCCCTTCGAAAATCTCCAGACACTTGCACTTTTAAAGACACCAAAGGGAAAATCAGGTGCCAGTGCTTCTGGGACCTATTCTTGGGAGTTTTTCATAAGAGGCTTTGGGTGTTGTGACCCTGTCTTGCAGGCAGAGAAACTTGCCAAGTGAGGCAGGGGATCCTGCTGAAATTCTGCCCTAGAGCTGTGTTAGAAGGAGAAGGCCTGCCCTGTGCAGGAAAGAGACCCCTCGAGGCTGGGCTCTTTGTCTAAACCAGGGATGAGGTCTTGTTTGTGTTAGTGAAGATGGGCAGGATGTGTGTTTGGTTGGAATTTCAGGCGCAGCATCTCCCCCCCACTTTTTTTTTAGATGTCCGAATTATTTAATGAAACTTGTGTTGATCAGTAATTTTGCCAGTCTGAGAATGCATCACAGTGTTACAAAAGCTGTGCGGTATGCTATTATTTTGCATTTTTATGCATTTGTACTGGAGCAAGAAAGAAGAACATGTTTTACATGCCTGGTTTGCTTTCATAAAATTTAATTGTGGGGTTTAGTTTTTTGTGGAATGGTCACCTTAGTTAATATCTCGTTTTGCCAAATTGATGGTTCAGTTCAGAGGCAGCTACCAGTTATTTTGTTGATGTGATCTACACTTGCCTTTCCAATTACCTAAAGATTAAAGTTAATATATTACCTGGCATTGCCTAGTCCAAGTCTGGATTGACACTGATGCTTTTCAGGACGGTGCTTGGACATTGTTCAAGGAGGAATGAAAATAAAGCATCCAATGCTGTACTCTCTTTATACAAATTTCCAGTGTGATCACAGTTGGAATTCTTTGGAGCTGAGAAATTGTCTTTCTGAACAGGACAACAGAATGATCCAGGGACTGAACCAAATTCCTTAAGGTGTGCTTAGGGAAGCAGCTGTGTTAGAAACAAAACAAAATTAAAAACAGCAACACTGTGTCACTTTGGAGATCAACAGGTTTTTTTTTAGCATGACTTGTGTAGTTTACAGTTACAGTAACTTCCTCAAAAGGCTGAGGAAGTGTATCATAATCCACAGAAGTTCTAAAATAAAATAAATGTATCGGTATGTAAGTAGCCAACATACTTCTTGTTTTTGATTTGCTTTAGTTTTTGTTATATATTCTTATGAGGAAAGATTTCAGTTTTTTCCAGCTTAGAGAAAGGGCGGGTAAGACCACATAATAAGTGTCTGCGTAATTATGGATATTTCTGATAAAAAGTTAGAGGAAAGAGATTCTCGTTATATTTGAATACAGTGAGGTCATTCCACTTGGGCAGAATGATGTAAGATCCAAATAAATAAAATACTTTTTTGTACAGTGCAAGGGAAATCTATTGAAATCAGTGCCCTATGAGGTATTTTCTTGGACAGTTTTAACAGGTGGTTAGATAAATTCGTAACAGGGCTTATTTGACTTCAAACCTATTGATTTAAATCATTATTTGAATTTTTTTTAAAAACTCATTTTTGATTAAATAAAACATGACTTCTAAACATTTAAATTGTGATTTAAATTGTGATCAGTTTGATTTGGAGGGGGGATTTTTTAAATCTGCAATTGATTGGAGGTTAGGACCATTAATGGCTACTGATAGGACTGCATTGGAAGATCTCCAGTACAGGAGGCAGCTTACCTCTGTGTGCTCTTGGTTTGGTGGTCTTCAAATGGACAGGTGGTTGGCTGTTGTGTGAACAGAATATTGGACTAGAGAGTCTTTTGGTCTCATCCTGGTTCAGGGCTCTTGTGTTTGTAGAGCCTTTTGCACCAGATCGAAGGCCTAGCCCTAGCTGGTCCTTTGGTTACAATCTGTACAAATCATTTTGCAATAATCACAGGCGTGCCGGCTATCTCTTGCAGAAGTTCATCCCCAAGTACACTAGTAGAAGAAGCCCTTTGCTTTTTCCTTTTAATTACAGAGCAATGGAGTCCGCATGGAAATACAAGTACAGTACAGTACTATAGTTTCCAATGTATTCCCCCCCTCCCTGTTTTTCACGTTTCCTGCCATCAGGAGGCAGCAGAAACACTAAGCTTGACTTTCTTTAGAAACCCTCACATTCCTTCAGACACAAAGCGCAACTCATTTCCCCAAATGCAGAAACAGTAGATTGTTGATGTTCTGTTCAGGTAGGAGCTTAAGGTCTTCTACACTCAATCCAGTAAAACAGGAACTTTTCTAGATGCCCTTCCGTCCTTGAGATGTTTCTGTCTTGAGTGGCCATCGCGTCTTCTGTTCCATCATCATGGTGGGTCTGCCCCTCTCTTAAAACCTATGAGCTGCCTTCTCTCTCCCCCACTCACCCCCCGCCTCCATGACATGGCCTTTCAGCCAGTCTCTTCCATGACTTATCCACCCACCCCTGCTCAGTCTCCATGGCTTCTTTCTCTGCCTTTTCCTTGGCGTACACTCTTTCTTTGTAGGTTCCATGCCCCAGGCTGCGCTCACACTCTGACACTCTTCGCGCTAAACCTCTGGTTGTAACGGTAATAGTACTGCCGTTGTTGTCGTTTGCACGGTATGTTCCCTTCCCAGGAGATTGGGAGGAGCACCTCTTCTGCTAGCTTCAGAAGTCCAGGCTCTGGCCTGTGTGCTTTGTCAGGCATTGGTCATGTGATGAGTTATGAAGTCACACAGGGTGGCTGTGATGCAATATTTTCTGTGACGCTCAGGATTCCGCAGAGACAGTAAAGAGGCTCCTGGAGCCTCCAGGCAAGCAAATTCCACCAGTGTCCACTGAAAGCCCCATAGCCATGTGGCAACAACGCGGCTTTGCTCTGTACCCAGCGTGAATACGTGTGGCAAGCTCTACAATGGAGTTGGCAGAGCCTTGCAACTTTCAGTAATAAGGATTTTACTCTGAGTGGCTCATTTGCTTACCACACAGTCGTGAGCCACCAAGCTCTCGGTCACCTTAGTTTTTACAGTGTGAAGAGCCAGCATAAAATGGCTGCCGCCCTAAATACACTTCCTTAGTGTATAAGCCCCCAATGAATGCAGCAGGATGTAGCTCTTGAGTGGCCATGTATAGAATTACATTCCAGGGCCTCCCGGGTCAAAGCTTTCAAGACATTTTGTTTTTCCAAACTTATTTCGAAGACAACAGTCATGGTTTTGTGGCAAAGTGGCAAGATTTAGGTGACAGGATAGTTGAAGTATAGCTACAAAGAAGAAAAAACCAGATAGTCACTGCCTCCTCTATCCCTAATACTTTTATACTGCTCAGGCTCCCTCTTTCCAGAAAGTTGATTTGCAGACATATGAGGTGTTGGATTATCTTTTTCCTTTGAACTCTTTGGAGAACATGACAGTGAGAGCTAGTATATCCTGTTATTTTTCTGTGGAGTTCTTAGATACCACAGTTGCGGGCTTTTCCATTTGTGGAAGTGCTGCAAATAATCCTGGAGTTTTGCTTCCTTCTTTAGATCATTCCCTGCCCAACACTTCCTTAGGAGGTGGTGGCATGTCACTCCAAAGACTGTCCTTAGTGAAAGAACACCATCAACAGGAGGATGGCAATGAAGTGTGGCAATGAGCTAGCAGACTGTTGGGGTGGGGGAAAGTCATTTGTTTCAGTGGGTACTTGTCCATAGTGTTTCCTGCACAGAGAACATGCGTATAGCATTCATTTTGGGGTGTGAGGGGAAGGAAGACAACCCCCAATCATATCAGTATCCACATAGCCCCATTGGATTCCTGTCCATAAGCAGGTTTTCTATAGCAAGGAGGGCAGTATTTGTAGGTGGGCCTCAGCTCTGTAACTCTGTGAAAGCACACAGCCCCTTTGGTGCCTGTTTTGAGCTGCAGGGCTGACAGAGTTTATAACTGCATGTGAAATTGTCTGTTATAGGATGGGAAAGCAGTGGTAGATGATGGCCGGGTGTATTTTGAAATTCCCCTAAGTTGCAATTTAGTGATCACTCAGTAGTATTGTATTTTTAGCACCAAGAAGGGTGCCTGGTGACATGAATTTAGAGGTAGAAGAAGGCAAACATCTAGGACTTCCATACTCTGGTAATTGTGGGGTTCCAGACATCATTGTGGTTTTTAACCTTGTCTGCATAACAGTGTGTTTCTTTCCTCACATGAAGTTTGCCTCTTAAAAGTCTCCCCATATGGTGTAGATCTAGGTTCCATCTTAAAAAAATGTTCTTGTCTTTTCAGCTTTGGCTTAAAGCTGAGCTTAGTTGTCCTTCAGTTAGGCCCATTGGAAGTCAGTGGGCCTTATTGCAGTTATGACGGGAGGCATAGAGATTGCCTGTGCTGCCTGGAAGATTTGAAGAACTGCCAATTCAAAACACAGATCTGCATACAGTGTAGAACCTCCTTATCCACAGGGTCAGGGTCTGCGGATTCACTTATCCGCTGCCTGGAAATAGCTAAATTAGAAATCCCAGAAGTGAGTGCTTGCATGTGTGTTTTCCAGGTTCTGTTTAGCAGAACAGGCCATTAGAGGGAGCCAGAGACCCGCCAGTCTAGTGTTCAGTAGGCATCCCGGAGTTTCAGCTTCTGCAAAGGGGGCAGGAGGGGGGGTGTCTTTGGACAGCACAGCCCTATTGTACTTTTAATTGCAGCTGGCCTGGGTTCCATGGTCTGCTGTGAGTGACTAAGCCTGGGTAAAGAAATAAAATAAATCTGCCAGAGGGGATGGTGCCTGGGATCCTTTTGCGACCCAAGAGGGCGCCATGGTGGTGCAGAGTGGTGTTCCTTAAAGCATTACGTGGCTTTCCTCATGGGGTGCTCTTCTCTTCTGTTGTCTGTGCGAGAATCTCCGGCCATGGCAAAAAAGAGACTGTGTGTTTTCAGGCCTGTTTTGCCTGGCAAGAATTGGGGAGTGGGGGGAGCCATTCCCTTTGCAAAGAATGTGAGAAAACACTCAGAAGAGCTCATCCTCTTTTCAAAACTCAACTCTCTTTGTAGGTTTTTCTCCACATGTAGAGGAGCTGTGAGTGTGTGGGTGTGAACTTGTTCCAGAGCTTTCCCAGACACTCTTGCCAGGCTTCTTGAGACAACCACACTGGGTTCCCGACCTTATCTTTTGCTGCTACAATGATAATGAGAAATCAAATCAGTTCCAGTAAAATCGAATGCTGTGCTTCCTCTCTGTATGGCTGTCTGACTTTGGCTTAAAGGCGGAAGAGTGGCTGGTTCTCATGATCTTTATATTCAAGGGAGACACAATGGAATGCCCTGAAACCAAATAAGGGGCTTCCTCTCTGCTTCCAGTATGTTATTTTCTGGTATTGAAGGAACTATCTTTAAAAACACTATATTCAGATGTGATAGTCAAAGGGTTACCAGGGTATCCTGGTTTCTGTTTGGGTAATAATCAACCAAAGCAGGCATTGTTTTCAACTTGCTTTTTTGCAAGAAAACTTTTTGCATTCATTTTGGTTGAAATGTCTCATTTCTCTGTGTGTGCCTGTACGTTTTGTGTCTCCTCTAAAGAACAGGGTCTTAGGAACTGTATCGTTAAGGGTGGGTGCATTCAGCAGAGGGGAGGGGGCTGTTCTGGGTCGCAGGTTTGGCTGAGTTGTCTCCAGCGTCCTGACCATGACGCTTGCATGGCAAGCCACCAGTGACTTGTCAGGTTTCCACCTCTGAGGTTTTCCTCTGCTGCCTGCCCTGCTCCTTCCAGCCGACTGATTCTGGCTGTGTCTCTTTGCAGGGAGGATGGTGAGCTGGAAGAAGGTGAGCTGGAAGATGACGGAGGCGAGGAGCCCAACAACGCTTCAGAGTCACACGAAAAGAACCGGAAGGAAAGAAATGAGAAGCATCACAGCGACACAGACGACGAAAAGACTCACCGGAGGAAAAGGAAGCGTCGGAAAGAACGAGAGAAGGAGAAGCGGAGATCAAAAAAGAAAAGGAAGTCCAAGCACAAGGTTAGCCTGAAGGTCCAGGCCCTCCCTCTTCCTGCCCAAATCTGGGGCCAGAGGCTTTCGGGGCTGCCAGCACAGGCTGCTGGCGTGCAGTCGAGCCTCTTCTGGTGCTCTCTTATGCCCTTAAAACAACTGGGCAAGGAGTCCTAGGTTAGCCCCATCCTCACGGGCTCCGCAGCAGCCCTAAAGCCTGCCAGGCTTTCTGAAGAAAACCATGAATGTCATGGTTCCCCTCTGGCCCAGTGTATTTAGTTGCGTTGTGGCCAGTCCCTGGACTCTGCTTAGGCCTCGTCTGCAGCTACCCCGTGTCTTGTCCCCTGCCAGTCCTAGGAGCACAGCAGTGCCTTTGGTCTCCGAAGGAAAAGACACACCACAGACAAGCAGAGGTCACCCATGCTTCTGCTCACAGGGGGCATATGTGCATATACATGCACACACATGTGTAGATGAGACAAGGAAGAAAGCATTTGCCACACACGTGATGAGTGTGGTCCCTCTGGGCACCTTAAAAAGGAGACTTAGGAAAGGGCTCCCATCACTAGTTGGCATGGATTAAATCAAAGCCCATCAGGAGGAGCAGGAGGCCTGGAAGCCCTGTTGATGCTCTTTCTCACGCTTGCAGCGCCATGCCTCTTCGAGCGACGATTTCTCAGACTACAGTGATGACTCTGACTTCAGCCCAAGTGAAAAGGGACACCGGAAGTACAGGGAGTACAGCCCTGTCTACTCTTCCGTAAGTGCCATCGAGGCGGAAGGGGTGTGCGCGTGCGCTGCTGGGCACGGCCCTTTGGTCTCTGGGGGCAGCGCTTCTCTCCCTACAGCTGTTCCACTAGGGTGCCTACCCAACAGGAACCAAGGCTTTCGTGGGTTTCAAAGTAGTGATTTTGGGACCTCTTGATTAATGAGGAAAAGGGGTCCGATGGGTTGTGATTGCCCTTGTTCACCATCTGGGAAGGAGAAGGCAGGGAGGTTGGTTGGCTTGTGGTGGGCTTCAAAGCTGCCGCTTTCCGCTGCTTCAGAGGCGCCTGTGCCGCGCCTGGGCCATCATTCACTCCTAGCCGTCGGCACCTTTCTTTCCAGAGCCACCAGCCCTACTCGTCGTCTCACGGTGCCCCAAAGAAAGCCTATTCCAAAATGGAGAGCAAGAGCTACCCTCCCTACGAGGATTATGAAAACGAGGGCTATGGCGACTACGAGGGGGAAGATGACGAGGACATGGTGAAAGAAGATTATGATGACTTCACAAAAGAGTTGAACCAGTACCGGAGGGCAAAGGAGGGGACACACAGGGGGAGAGGTAGGCGTCCCTCCCACCACCAGCCTGATATTCTTATCCCAGGATCGCAGGGCATCCCAGTGGCACTGGGGTGGTTATTTGCAGGGAAGCTGGAAAAGGGTCTTGAAATGATTTGTACGTCATCCGATAAGGCTGGCCTGCCATGGAATCCACAAACATTTCAAAAGCCAAGTCAATGACCATTGAAGGGAATTGCCCTTTGAGGTGACTGGGGCCTTGTAGACACCTTGGTCAGGAGAAAGTCAGTCAAGCCTTCCTTTTCCTACCATGGAAACGACATCCATGACCTGTTTGTCTCTTCCAAAAAGCTTTTCTTTAGTCTTCTGGGCAGCTCTTTGTATACTTGGTTTGGCCCATGTACAGTCAGGATGGCTTTACTACTGAATGCCAGTTTGCCTTTTAGTTACTCAACATCCTCAGCTGATGCCTTCTAGTTATCATATGGCCCCTTTTCATCACATTTCCTTGGTACTTAGAGAGCCTAATGGCAGCAAGACACAGGCATGTCTGTTAGTTAGTCGCGTCCGGATACTCGTGGAAACCCAGCTCATCAAGCGACACTTTTCCTGCGTGTGATATTCTGTAAGAGATAACATAGTGGGTTTGAATTGTTTCCTTGGGTATGGGAAACACTGCCAGACAGGTGCGTGCGATCTCTGGCTGCACACTGAGTCTGAACAGGAGGGTCCATGTTCCTTAGGAGGCCGTGGGCGAGGACGAGGCTACCGTGGGCGAGGACGAGGAGGAATGAGAGGCCGTGGCATGGGTCGGGGTGGCCGTGGCAGGGGAAGAGGAGACCACCCCGAGGATGAGGAGGAAGAATTCTACGAAGAGGAAATGGAGGTGAGTTGGCATGTGGGCCTCTCGTGCTTGGGCAGCTCTTGGTGACAGCGGCATTTCCCTGATTATTCCTCCCCCCCCTTTTTTTTTTGACAGCAGTACTGCGAAGGCGAGGAGCCTCCAGGCGAGGAGGACTACGATGACTATTCCAAAGAGCTGAACCAGTATCGCAGAAGCAAGGAGGGCAGGGGGAGAGGTACGGGGTCTCGGCTGTGCCAGGCCCGAAGGACCAAGGCTCTCGTCACACGGGGGTCCTCCCGTGGGCGGGCCCTGAGTAACCGGTGGGGGGGGATCCCAAGATAAAGTGACCAGCATGGCCTTCAAGTGTCCGTACGGAGCCCATTCTTATTTGCAGGATGTGGTCTTCTTTCAGGTATGGGCCGTGGCCGAGGCCGCTCCAGGGGTCGAGGAGGCAAAGGAATGGGTCGAGGAAGAGGCCACCACCGCGGAAGAGGAGGCGGCATGGGCAAAGGAGGGGGAATGAACGAGGAGGATGACTACTATGACGACGACATGGGGGTGAGTGGCCAGCGGCCTTCCCTGGGATCTCCGTGCCTGGCTCTTGGCTTTAGCTGGCCCTTGAGAAGGGATAAGGACCAGAAACTTACAGGCCAGAAAAGAAGGTTGGGATTTGCCAGGCCAGGTCATGGCCAGCTTGTCTGGACTGCAATTGTAACTAGATGCATCTTTCAGAGACTGTTATGTAGCTGCAGTCATTCTTGGGTGGGCAGCATTAGGCCCCATTTAGATAGCCTTTGTCTAGGATTGTCGTCAAAGTTGTTGGTTCAGATAACCCTGCAGAATGCATCCACTGTTAGTTAGAGCTAACTAGTCTTTTTAGGGGGGTCAGTTCAAGAGGCTGGTTTTGATCTCCAGGGCCATCCCTGGAGACGAAGGATTCTCTGCCTCTTTCCTTGTGAACTTCCGTGGTTGCCAAGACCTGTCTTCCGTTTGAGCCACGGTGCTGCACATCCCTGTGCTGCTGCCTGAAATGAAGACAGTGTGATCAGGCTTCTGAGCGTGTCCGCCTTCTAGTCATTGCCATCGATCCCTAGCTTTTCATCTAGCGGTTGCCTGTGCTTTCTAATGTTGTGTTTATAGTTCCATAAATTATTTGGTTTTCAAATTACACAAATGACTTTGGGAGGCTCTGGCTGAATGTTTCTGTCTCGAATAACATTGATAAAGTGACACATTCTTGTGATTCTTATAGGACGGTGGTGGTGGTGGTGGTTACAGGCGGAATGACCATGATAAATCCCACCAGTCGGATAAGAAGGGAAAAGTCATTTGCAAGTATTTCGTGGAAGGAAGGTGTACCTGGGTAAGGGTTTACTGCCAACTATCAAGATCTTTATTTTATTTTATTTTTTCATTGACACAGCAACTGCATCACACCAGACATACATTTCAAGGCTAGAGGGCAGGTCTGCCGGTGGGAGCCTGGCTCAGGAACCTCTTCCTCTTGGTAGTTGGGGTGTTTTGGGAATTTTCGCATACCTCATGCCTCTTGTGCTGTTTTTATTGTCCCCAAATGGTGTTCATTTAACATACAGCAATAGAGGGAATACCCGGCCATCTCCTGTAGGGGTTTTGCTCCTTCAGAAGCTGCCAGGCTGTGATCCTGTACAGAAAAGGGGCACATGGGTATTTTGCCAGCATTGCACGCGATAAAGTAGCAGACCTGCTGGGCTTCCTTAGGCCTTTACCAGAGTTTTCTGGAACTTTTCTGCCTTGGAGCATTCTCTGCTGAATGTGTAGATAGGAGAGTGTGATGTTAGCTAGGGAGAAGTGTCTGTCTGTGTGTGTGTGTGTGTATTGGGGAGGGGGGAGACTGTTGAATTAGCCAGTAGCTAATGGTTGCTCTGTTACTTGGGGCGGGAGATGCTGCAGGCACTGGGTTTCTCCAGGGACTTGCTTTGAGGCATTGGCCCCTCCTTTCTGGTGGGTCACCACTCCATCAGTTACTCTGGGAGGAGCTTTGCTTTCCCAAGTCCTGCTTTACCACCGTGGATTCGGTGTTCCTCCTGGGTGTTGTCTGCTTCAAGGGGAACCCATAACTTCTGAAAGGTCAACAGCCCTCCTTACATTGTCGAGAGCTGTAGCAGTGTACAAATTCTTCAGCTCTTCCCTTTTCCCCAGGCTGTTTTTTTTTTTTTTTTGATTGATCAATTTAATTGCTCTGGGTTTGTCTCCTCATCAAACCCATCACCTGTGCTTTACGAAAGAGTGAGTTACTGAGATGTTCCAGTTGGTCACAGTGTGGTTTTCATGCATTCTAAGGACAAATGCTTTTCAGTAAAAATTAAGCTATTTAGATACTGCAGTGGAGGCCAGAAACTGTCAGTGTGGTTTGCATGCATTTTAAATGCAGCCAAAATTGTAGAAATAAAATCAAACAGCAGCTGAAGTCATTAAATTATATGTCTGCCCTATAACCAGAGTTCACGTTTGGGAATTCTCTCTTCTCTAAGAGACGTTGCTTTACCAGATGCAGCTTCTGCTGAATTAGTCAGAAACCTGTCTTCCTTTAAGGCTGTCCGGGAGAAGGTGTGAAGATTTTTGTCTCTGGCTCCCCAGATGACTTTGTTGGGAAGCTTTTAGGTATATTCCACATCTTTTCCATGCTTGAGGTCCCACAAGTTTCAGCTGAACTCCCCCCCCCCGGTCTTTTTTTTAAAATTATTGTTGTTGTTGTTATTTGCTTGCATTCTCTTGGCACAGTGGGAATTAAGAGCAATCCTAAGTGCTCAGCCCAGGATGGGGGCAGAGTGAGCCATCCTGGTGGTGGTCTCTTCCAGCCTTGGCTGCCCACGAGAATGCTGCAGCTGCTCTAACACTTCCGGGAGGCATTCTCGAAAGATGAAGTCGGGAGGGCTGAACTGCCTTCCAGACCCCCCCCCCTCAGGTTTGCTTTTGAGCCGCCCTGGTGTGCTGCCCGGGTTCTCTGAGACTCAGGGAGAGGCTGTTTGGGCGTTGCTCCCATTAGCAGCTCAGCAGCCCTGTCTTTGTTTTCCACAACAGGGGGACCACTGCAACTTCAGCCATGATATTGAGCTGCCAAAGAAGAGGGAACTGTGCAAGTTCTACATCACCGGCTACTGCGCCAGAGCAGAGAATTGTCCCTATATGCATGGTATCCTTTCTGGCTGCATCCCTCCCTGAAAGCGTTGGTAGCTGAAAGCGAAGACTGGTGAGGGTGGAGGGGAATACTCTGTGTCCCCAGGCTGTACCCCCCCCCCAGGCTGTCTCCCATCCCTTAGCCCAAGCCATTTTAAAATGGTGTAGCTCAGCGGCTCATCCTAGAGGAGGACTGGAACACAAACTCCCAACAGCGCAGCTCATGGGTGTGTGTGTGTGTCATGGGTGTCTGTGTCGAGGCAGCCGGGAGCAGGCCCTGAACTGAGGGGAGGAAAGGGCTGCCTGGCAGGCAATGCTGGCTGGCCTTGGGCTCTTGGGGTGGCTTGCTTTCCTTAATGCCTCGCAGGGGACTTTCCTTGCAAACTCTTCCACACGACAGGGAATTGCATCAACGGGGATGACTGCATGTTCTCCCATGAACCTCTCACCGACGAGACGCGGGAGCTGCTGGATAAGGTGAGCAGGCAGTGGCCGCCTTTCCTGTAGCTCCTGCTGCTGCTGCTGCTGCTATTGAGGCAGGCTTTTCTCGACTGGTAGCAGGCAGGCAGTGCCTCAGTTCTATAGTGGCTGGGGGGAGGCACGCATCCGAGGGGGGGGCTGTGTGTGCATTTGGAGCAATGCCTGCTCCTGCCCCCTTTGCATTTCACTCACTGGTGTCTCAATTGCCCATCAGATGTTAGCGGACGATGCCGAAGCCGGAGCAGAAGACGAGAAGGAAGTGGAAGAGCTGAAGAAGCAGGGCATCAACCCCTTACCGAAGCCCCCTCCGGGTGTGGGACTTCTGCCCACCCCGCCTCGGCCCCCAGGGCCACCTGCTCCGACCTCTCCCAATGGGCGGCCGATGCCCGGAGGCCCTCCTGCCCCTCCTCCCCCTCCCCCTCCTCCCCCGCCACCCCTTCCTCCCCCAGGTCCACCGCAGATGCCGCCTCCGCTGCACGAGCCCCTCTCGCCTCAGCAGCTGCAGCAGCAGCAGGATATGTACAAGAAGATCCCTTCGCTCTTTGAGATTGTGGTGAGGCCCACGGGGCAGCTGGCTGAGAAGCTGGGCGTGAGGTAAGGAAGGGGAAGGAGGAGGAGGAGGAGGAGGACAGACGGCTGCCCGGCTGGGCGGGCGGGTGGCCTTAGGGAGAGAAGAAAGGAGACAGGGGCCAGGAGGTTTTCATCAGCGCCCTCCAAGTGTGAGATCCAGTTCCTGTGTCAAGGTGGGGTCAGGAAGGCGATCAGGTGTGGAAGGCAAGCAGGAATGGCTCCGTTCCAGATTTCTTGCAGGAGGGTGGGAAACCCCATGGAGGGCAGCTTCTCCTGTCCCTTCCTCTGCCCTTCCACGGAAAATCCAGAGGGAGCGGCATTTTGGCTTTTCCCAGCAGATTGATGGAAAAGCCCCACTTGGTTGCTGTGGCTTATCTGAAGGGACTTTCCTCTCACCTGCTGCATTTCCCCCCCTGCAGGCACCCGGGCCTCTCCCCACCTCGGTTCCCTGGGCCTGGGCATCCCGACATGCCCCCGGACATGCCTCCGGACATGCTTCCTGACATGTGCCCAGAGATGTGCCCAGACATGCCCATGGGTCCAGGGATGACCCCGGCCCCTCCCATGGGCCCTGGCCCCCCAATGATGCCCTTCGGTCCCGAAGACATGCCTCCCCCCGGACCGCCAGCGCCGGACTTCTATGACAACTTCTACCCACACCCAGAAGGCTTGGAGATGGATCCGGGCATGATGGGAGGCCCAGGCAAGTGGTGCTCATCGGGCGGTGGCCAGGAGAGGTGGGGATGGCAGGCAGAGGCATGGCTCTGCTTTGATGGGCACAGGTGTGCCAGCCGGGAGATGGGGTTGGCAGAGAGGGCCTGTCGGCGTGGGTAGAGGCTGGTCTGGTGCCCGCTGGCTTCCTTGAGGGGTGGGGAGGGGGTTGGTTCTCTTGGCCTCCCCTGGAGGCTTGTGTGCTGCTGCTGCTGCTGCTGCTGCTGCTGCTCTGACTGTCTCCGCCTGCTTGGCCTCCCTCCTGCAGAGGTTTACGGGGGCTACGAAGAGATGCACGAGCTGCCCGGGGAGGCCATCTTCCCCGATCCCACCTTGGAGCCGCCCGACTTCTGTGACGGAGGGGTGCCAAGGATGCAGAAGCCTTCCCCCAACGTTCCCGATTTCCTGCCCTCCACCCAGCGGGCCTTGTACATGCGAATCCAGCACAAGCAGCAGGAGGAAGAAGAGAGGGCTCGCCGACAGGCAGAGGGATTCAAGCTGGAACGGGACCATGAAGAAGGCAAGTGGTGGGCCGGTACTTGGCCCTTCGGGGCTCGTATGGCTGGCTGTCAGGCACCCTTGAAGCCCTGACAGTTCCCCCAGGCACAGGCAGAGAGGGGAGCCGGGGAGCCACAGGCTTCCTGGAACAGCACTGAGTTCAACTCCCAGTGCTAGAGAAAGGGCTGAAGATGTCCTGGGCGTCGCTCGTGAGTGCGAATGACACCATCTTCCTGCCTGCCCAGTGCCATCCGGCCCCTTCATTGATACGCTGCCCATCCGCTGCCTCTTGTGGGGCAGCACAAGGGTATCCAGCCTCAGCTGGTGAGGAAGAGAGAGGCAGAGAAGGACTCGTGAGCGGTCAGCCAGGTTTCTCTCGGGGGGAATCATCACAGAATTAGGAAAGCACTGTGCGTGTGTTTTGCTTCAGGCTGTACGTAGGGGCTCGCAGGTGTCTCTTGATCCCCCATGTTGGGAGGGAGGCTTGCCTTGGGCTGACTTGCCTTTAGAGAGGATGTTCCCTTGGGCAAAGCCCACTAACATCCCGCAGACAATTTATGATGTCCTTTTTATCTTTTTGTTTGTTTGTTTGTTTGAGGATGGGCTTGACTTCCTTTTGTCTCAAAAGACGTTGGGCTGCCTGTCAGATTTTGAAGTGGCAGGTAGACCTCTTGTTGAGGCAGATGTTCCTTTGTGGGAAAGACCCAAGGCTTTGTTGCGTCTCCATCTTGATTGATTCTTCGTGGGCTCACATTTGCCCTCTTTGATTCCCGCAGGTGATACTGGCAATTGGTATTCCAGCGACGAGGACGACGGCAGCAGCAGTGTCAGCTCCATCCTGAAAACGTTGCGACAGCAGAGCTCCAACAGGCCCCACGAAGACCCCTCGGCCCCCCCGGGCCCTCCCGGGGGCAGAGGCGACCCTCGCCTCCAAAAGAGCCAGCCTGCAGGAGGTGGCCGGCCGGCCGACCCCCGTCTCCTGCGTGACCCCAGGCTTTCTCGGAACATGGAGCCTTCCGCTCCTGCCAGCGCTGGAGAGACGGGGCCCATGGATCCCCGGCTGGCACGGCACCTCCCCGCCTCCGCCCCGAAGCCAGACTCTCTGCATTCCAGCCCCAGCCCTGGCCAGAAGTCTCTTCTGACCCCGGAGGAGGAAGAGGGGGAAAGGGCGCTCAGGGACAAGCCCGTCACCATCCCCTTGGACGCACTGCCCAACCAGACCCTCAGGGACCCTCGCGGCCAGCTGCAGCAGTTCAGCCACATCAAGAAAGACATTGTCCTGCTGAAGCCCAGCTTTGCCCGCACGGTCCTGTGGAGCCCCGAGGACCTGATCCCGCTGCCAGTCCCCAAGCAGGAGTTTGTCCCAGTCCCGGCTGCTCTCCAGTCCCTGCCTGCCCTCGACCCACGCTTGAACCGCCCACCCAACGCCAGCCTTGCTGACCCTCGGCAGCGGGGAGCCCCCGCCGCACCAGCAGAGCCCTCGGCCAGCTCGGGCTCAAGCCTCCCGGACTTTGAGCTGCTCTCCAGGATACTCAAGACCGTGAATGCGGCCGGCAGCTCCGGCCAGAGCGACAAGCCCAGTGATCCCAGGACACGGAAAGCGCCAGCTGACCCCCGGCTGCTCAAGGCTTCCGAGTCAGCCTCCCCGGCGGTCCCCAAGCCCTCCGAAGCCAGCGCTTCGTCAGTGACCACCACCTCCGAGACGGCGTCCGGCATCGCTCCTTACGACCCTCGCCTGCTGACGGCAGGAGGGCTGAGTCGGGGCACGGCCCAGAGCAGCAGTGTCCTGAGTGGGATCAGCCTCTATGACCCCAGGACTCCCAGCGCAGGGGGCAAGGCATCTGAGCCGGCAGCGGCAGCGGCGGGCGGTGAGGGGAGCCCGGCCACAAAGTGCCCTGACTCCTCCAGCAAAGGCGGCAGCAACAGCCGAGGGAAAGACCCCCTGTTTGTGCGCCGCTCGGCCTTGGATCAGCCGGAGGCTGAGAAACCGAGTGCCGAGCCAGCCACTGACAGGTACAACAGCTACAATCGGCCACGGCCCAAGGCGGCCACCACTGCCAGCACCCCCACGGCTGCTCCTGAGACAGCCACGCAGCCGGGTGTTCACAATCTCCCTGTGCCGCCTGTCTATGGCTTGGTGAAACAGGCCGCCAAGTCCGGGACGGGCAGCCCGTTTGGTGGGAACAGCCCCGCCCAGGAAGGGGAGCTGCAGGACGCGGCCTCCTTAAAGGACGTTTTTAAAGGCTTTGACCCGACAGCCTCTCCGTTCTGCCAGTAGTATTAAAACCCTTGCACGGGCAGCCTTGTGCTGGAGAGAAGCAGCAGTGTAGGTCACCTTTTTTTTTTTAATGGCATCCATCCGTGCTCCTCCTTACCATGTCCCTGGTCTGTGCTTCCTCTAGGCCTGACGCAGCACTGCCACCACGTGTTAACCTCCGAGCTACGTTGTTAAGCAAGTAATCAGAGTATCTCAAGTCATCCTACCCAGTATTGTGTGGTGCCCAGCCACAAGTCCCCTCTGGGGCTCCTTGGGAGGCCTGCCTAAAAATCATTTTTCAAATCCTTTTCGAAATGCTGGGCCTCCCGCTCCTCTTACCTGCCCCCCACCCCGGCTTTTTCTTTGCACAAATTTGGGCCGTGTCTGTATCCGCGCCTGTTGCGCCTCTTCAGGAATCACCTGTGGGGTGCAGAGGAGGCGGGGAGGAAAGAAGGACAGCCGTGCTGGTCTGTAGAATACGTGTATCTTCATTTCTAAACTGTAACAAAGTGTGTATCATAGCCTTTTTTAAAAGAAAAGAAAAGAAAAATTCTAGTGCAGTGGAAATTACCATGGAGAAGTAACCATGTTGGATTATTTTTGTAATTGTATTGGATTTTTGTTTCAAGTACCTGTTTTTCTGCCATTTTCCTGGAGGTTGCTGGATTCAGCTGGGCTAGAACACCGTGCGACGTGTTGTAGCGGGGTGGCCTCTTGGGAAAAGGGATGTGTTCTGCCAGAACAGAGTTTGTGGTATCAAAATTAAATTATTAATAATCCCTCTGATCTTTCCTGTACCTCTTCTGTGCGCCTCCTCTAAACCTGAGCGTGGCCCGTGGACTGTTATTCCCCAAAAGAGAAAGTGGCTCCAGAGACCCAGCATGGGGTCATAGGGCACTTCCAGCTTAGGCCACTCAGAGAGCAGCAAGACCCGTTAAAAGACCAGGCCCAGTTGCTTTTAGGATGCAGCGGGTTTTTAAAAGCAGAGCCGCCGCTGTAGGAACACACAAGAGCTGCCGCTGTCGAAAGCCGTGGTTCTCGATGTAACAGAGGACCCCGGGAGACCAGCAGGTTGTCTTTGCTGCACATGTTTGTGGATTTCTGCCTTCTAAGTGCTCTTGAGATACCTGGCTGCCTTTTGTGCCACAGGCTGCCTGTTTAAGCAGCTGAGAGAGATGGCCAGTGCCCGAGCCGTGTGGCAACCAGTCGATTCTGTTTTGAGTCCCGGGCAGAACCAGACTGTTTTGTGAAGGAAGCAGCCCCTGCGCCTTCCACTCCTCCCCCCTCTCCCCATGGTGTCTCTGCTTTTGCCTGGTGCAATTACACCCTACCCTCAAAAGTGAGTGTGCTCAGGCCAGCCTCTTAAAAGGGAGGAAGTGTGACTGTTGTATTAAAAGCACCCACCCTTCAGAGGCTGTGCTTGGGGCTTGATCCTTCTTAGACCTGCCCAGGGTGGGGAAACTGGAAGCTTTCTCTTCCTTTGATCCCTCCCTGGGCATTATCAGTAGACTTTTTTGCTCGGAGTGTCTCAAGGCAACAAACACGCAGGCCCTGCAACACTCATTGGAGGCAAGGGTCTACTCTAGGGAGAAAAAAAGTATTTCACAACACGGGTATTAGCAGCGATTTGGAAAATGTCTTTTGTTTTCAAAATCAGAATCACCAAGCTGTATCTGCTTGCCTGAGAGCACCAGGTGCCCCTCCTCCTTCTAGGCAAGGAGCCTGGCCAGTGTGTCTGTTTAGGCCACCATGCAGTGTTAGAAAGGAGGTGCCAGGTCTTTGCCCCTCACCCCTTTGAACATTGGTGGGCCTGGTGACCCTTTGTTTGCTGGGCTGTTCTCAGAGGATCTGGAGTGGGTTGCCTGAGCCCAGAGAGCGTCTGCCAGCATCCTGGCACTGCTGTAAGCGGTGGGATCCATCTCTCCTGGAACTTACAAGCCAGTTTCACAAGAGTCTGCATGGCTTTGGGGTGAGGTTGGGCTCCTGGGAAGGGGGTGAGGTGGGCATGATGAGGGGCCACCCTTAGCAGTGTTGGATTATAACATAAAGGGGGGAGGGAGGCGTCGGATTGCCTCCTGGCTTGTATCTTTTCCCTCTGGTCTGTCTTTGTAACCTCTCCGGGATCAAGAGCACTAATCACATTGAATTTAATCCTAGTTTCCTTCCTTGCCTTGAGGAGCATCAAGGCCACAATAGGTGGTAGAACTTGGCTTAAGAAGAAAGGCACACAAGTGCCCTGACTCTGCAGAGTGGTCTGGGTGGGAAGCTCTTACCAAGTGCGCAGCTGTTGGGACTGTGATGGTCCTGTCAGCATCTGCTTCACAAACAGAATCCTCCGTAGCCCTCCACCCCCCCAAAAAAACCTACCATTCCCACCAGGACCTTTTGGTGAAGCTACAGCTCTTAAAATGGTGTCAAGTTGGGGAGCGTAACTTTAACCAGAGAGGTTCTTTGTGAAATACTCTTGTTTTGTGAGCTTGCTTAGTTTCATCTAGACACTCAGTGACGTTTGTATAATAAATCAATTTCTTATGTAAAAAAAAAAAGAAGAGCCTCCCTCTGGCAGCCCAAGGAAAGCAAAATCTAAAACGTACACTAATTGATGAGACCAGTCTCTGGAAAAGCTTTATAAAAATACTATAAAATGTAAATATTATTTGGAAAGGGATTTGTATATATTGTACTGGTATTTTTACAGTGAATTTTTGGTTGCATGGCTCTGTTTACTTTTTTTTATCACACATTTGTCTTCCAATTGTGTCATCTAGACTCAAGTCTCCTATCATTGTACTGCTGACATTAAATAATGCAGTGATTTTAAGGGTTGCTGTCTGTGTGACTCTTGGCATGTCATTGCTTTCGCATGGCATCTCTCAGCGGGAGAGAGAGAGCTGCCTGTAATCCCCTGAGTGTCCACCGGCAGGGGTTATTCAAGGCGGTTGGCTGCGGGAGGGCTCCAAGAGCCTTGAACTGGTGCGGCCATCGGAGTTGGGGTCTGAAGCAGCAGGGGCAGGTGGCATTTTTTGGAAGGCTGCCCTTGGAGCGGTCAGCCCTGGCACACCTTGGCACCCACGGTGTGTCCCTGCAGAAGAATTCACTTGAGGGTTCCAGGCCTTCCAAGGGCTGGGGCTGCCAAAGGAACAAACGGGGCAGTCATGTAGGCCAGAGGAGACCAGCACCAGGATGGGCCATGGTGATGCAGGCCAAGAAGACCACCAAAGAGAGTCCTGCCACCTGCCCTGCCTTCTGAGTAGGATCGTTAATCGTTTTTGAACGGTAATAATGGAAAGGACCCTCTGGACCATCGAGTCTGGCTCCTCTCAAGGGGCCACCGGGGTGGGGGTGGGGGGATTGAATTCCCAACCCTCGGGCTCCACAGAGAGAGACCTCAACTACTGAGCTATCCTGCAGTGATCTTCACCAGGCTTTCTGGGAAGTAAAGGTGGCACAACTGACCTTGATGCATGCAAGCCACCCAGAGATCAAGCTTGCTGTTTCCTGGTGTAGGGACATGGGGGGGGGGAGGGCACCCCTGTACACTCCATTGAGTCAGGCTCTTCCCCTCCTGGGCAGCAAGCAAATGGTGAGGTGGTGTGGTGAAAATCCTCTGCCCTTTGCTTGTGAGTTGAACCTGGGCCTCCATGCCCTGCTAAACAATGGGTTGGGGAGTTGGTGTGAACCTCATTCTGTGAGGGAACCGCATGCGGTGGTTCAGTGACCTGCGCCTGATAAAGTTGCAGAGGACCTGCTGTGACCGGCAAACCCCACTGCATCTGAATTCCAGAAGTCAGCGACAGAGGGAGGAGGGAGGATGCTGCCCTCCCCCCCCCGGGCGTTTAAGGCTCTGGTGTTTCGGCGACGCCTGCTTCTCTTAACTGCGGACGTAGTCCATTTGTGTGCAATCTCATTAGCCTAATTAAGCCACCCCTTGTGTGTAGAACTTGTGTGTATGTGTCTGTGTGTGTGTGAGAGAGAGAGAGCTATAAATAGCCCTTGATCTCCTTATGGCAGAAATGGGTCAGGATGGTAAGGAAGCTTAGAGATGGGGACTGATTAACAGGGGTCAAATTGTCCTCCGTAAATCTGCTCCCTACCCACGGCTCTTCCCGGAAGTGGGAAGGCCTGATGTGCCCATTGAGATGAGGCAAAGGTGTTGGCCACCAGTACTTCTTGGTAGGCAGCCACAGCCCTGTGCCCCGTTGTCAAAATTCACAAGAGACTTTTTGGCTCAAGCAAAAGTATGAGTTGATAACTATTTGCATCTTGCTTTTGAGAGTACAGTTTTCTCAAAGTCCTGGCAGCCAATGGGCTCATTCCTCTCCCAGATCCCCCGGGAGGCTTGAATCAGGGTGCCGGGTGCCAAAGAAGAGCCTTCCTTTGCAGTCTAAAGGAAGTGCCATTGTGGGTTGGCTGCCTGAGAGCTCCGAGACCTCCGGGACAAGAGCTTGCCCCGCTGTGTGCAGCTCAGAGGCTGGGCTGGGCTGGGCTGGGCTGGCCAGGGCGGAGGAGAAGGCCTCCGAGAGGGAGGGAGGGAGGGAGGGAGGGAGGGAGGGAGGCCGTCTAATAAGCCAGGCTTCGGCTTTGCGTCAGAGGCTGGCTGGAGCCCAGCTCCCTTTGCCAAAGGGGCTCAGGCTGTTCCTCTCGCACACTCCCTCGCACACTCGCTCGGCTGGCAGGGAAGCCACGGCCGGGCCGGCTGCAGGCAGGTGAGATTTGTGAAGGGGAGCAGAGGGGCGGTGGGTGCCGGGTGTGGATGCATGGTTCTGAGTTTGGCATCATGGGGGTGGGGAGTTGGAGATGGGACCAGGTCTGGCCCAGCAGGGGCCCTGGACTGAGGGAAGGGGTGGGGGTGGGGGGGTCACTCGGAGTTTTTGCAGGGGAAGGGGGTGACAGGGAGGGAAGCATGGGTTAAGCAGGCAGGGTTTGATAGGCAGAACCAGAAAGCAAATGGAAAGAGGTGCCGGTGCTTTAAAGAGGCTTCATTCTGAGTCCTGCAGCCGTTCGGCTGATGAAAAGTTGGGTGGGACTTGCTCCCTCCCTCCCCACCCCACCCAAATAGGTTGTGATTGGTGGTGTGTGGCTTGGCAGGCCAGGTCTGTAAGTGCACTCCCAATAACCGCGTTGGGGGGATCCAACTGGAGCATAGCGGACAGAGGGGAAGAGAGCGAACGAAAGACACCCAACCCACCCTGGACAACCCCTCTGGACATCTGAGGCTTCAGCGTCCCTTCTCTTGGGTGCGCCAGGAGGGCCCCACGTAGGAGGTGTGTGGCATGGGCCTGTCTCCTGACCTGTCCTTTGGAGAGCTCACAGAGCCGCCGCCTCTGATGCGTAGTAGAGACACAGGACTGTGGCCGTGGCACCGCAGGCAACCTGGGGTCTGTCTGTACATTTGGCTTCTGAGCAGGTGATTGGGCCCTAGCTGTGCCACCTAGCCTTTCTCCCCATACCAGATCCATCCCATGTCCCGAATTTACCCTTCCAAGGGAGGCCAAGTCCCTACCAGGAGGACCTCTAGGGCAGGAGGAGGGTGTAGAAGGGTGTTGGGTGTGTGATTCTTCTTTTAAAAAAATGCCCCCTACATGCCTCCATCTCCTTAGGACGACCATCATTATCATCTCCCTTGCCTGCTGGACTGGCTTGCATGTTGTTATGCAACATATCAGCATGACAGGGGTCTTATCCAGACTCGGGATTTGCAAAGGAGCAGCTATTCAGAGGGCAAGAGCAAAGGAAGGGCAGAGGAAATGGGATAAGCAGCCTGTTATATAAGAGGGACCCATCCTTGCTCTCGCCTCTCCCCCTCTCCCTCCCAGGAGGCAGCCGTGAGGGGCAGCAGCACCCTCGGCCCCTGGAAGTGGGGAGTCATGACCTCCAAGCAGTTTGCAGACCAGCTGCTTCCCCCAATGAGCCCGGCCTTCCCTTCAGGTCTCCACGAGCTACGCAGGCGATTTCGGTGATTAAGATGTGTCTCTTGGTGTCGGCCCCAAATGCACACCTGATGACTGCCCAGGTTTCCCGTTGCCTGGGAGCAGAGAGGTGTGGCTGGGCCCGCAGAGTCATCCATCATCTGAGATCAGCCTGACAGAGCGGTCTGTGTGGGGAGGCCAAGGGAATTAATTTGGAGACGGGCAGCCGGGGGGGCAAGGTGGGGGCAAGGGTTAGGGTTCCTGCAGCCACAGCTCTCCAGGGGAGACGTTTGATGCCAGGGTGTTTGTGGGCTGTTTCTCCCCCGGGGAGGGTGGATGTCCATATTTGTGGATTCGTTCAGCTGCTGCGTTTCTCTCCATCTTGGCTGTTGAGAAATCCCTGGCCTGGTGTGGCCGGCAAGGTGGGGGCCCAGAGAGGCATTCTCTGACTGTCGCCTTTGAGGGAACCGTTTAGACAAGCTGGAAGGGAAGCGATGGAGCCCTTCGCCGTTTTGGCCAGCCTGTCTGAGAACATTTAGATAAACAAGCCATTCTGCATCGTCAATTACCCCGAGGCAGTTTGCAATGCACTGTGAAATCCAAACAACAGGAAAAATAGGCAGTCAGATATGATAACAAAAAGAACAGCAGGAATGGAGGCAAAGCAAAGCAAAGCAAAGCCAGCCCCACCCACCCCCAAAAAGCAGGCCTTGATGGTTGGGAGTACTTGACCAGTAACAAAGGCCCGTTCGTACATGAAGGCTGTTTTATGGGGAGAAAGGCAGGACAGGAATATTTTAAATAAGATAAGTCTTCCTTGAAATAAATCTCACTCTGAATCCTGTCAATTCACAACTGAACAAGGCATTATATACACGGTTCGTGTTTTTAATTGTGTCTGTTGGATCCCATGTCCTCTACACACACCCTTTTCTACTTAACACCTATAGAGGAAATTTCCACCTGAGGCCTTCCTTAACAGACATGGTTGTGAGGTTAGAACGAACGGGGAGATAGGGAACCACGAAAACAATAGATTATTCCGCCTTCTCTTCTTTCTGCTCCACCCTGCTCACTGGCCTTCCTCCAAACCCGTACAAAAGTAATAGAGCAAGTCAGAAAAGCAAAAGAGGATTCCCCCTGATTGAGATAGATGAAAACAGATTATTTTCCTCAGGAGAAAACACCCATGTATGGCTGTCAGAGAGGGAATGAATCGCACGTGAGGGCTGGTGAGACTTTATTTGTCAAAACTTCCTTAAATGTGGCATGAGTGATAGAAGGCAGCAATGAGGTGGAAATTCCCTGGAGGGCTTGCCGTGCTGCTATTAGGATGCGGTGATGCTAGCCTGCCCTGTGTTTGTTTTTAAGAGGAACGGAAGCCTGGTCCTGCTTGAGCATGGGTGCTCTTTTGGCCCTTGGTGGGGGGGGAAGAGAGGGGCTGAAGGATAGCAGGTTTTCAGGCTATTGGATCCAGCAGGGCTCTTGAGTTTAGCCCAGGGTGAAAGTCGCCATGGATAAAAGGATGCCCACCAGCAACCCCACCACCCACCCACCCACGTGGTTTTTCCCTCTGGATCTTTGGCAAGGTGGAAAGGACTGCCCGGTGCTTTGTCTCCTTGGTGAGGGGTGGGTGGGGAATACAAAATGCAAAGACCCTGTCACCCACCGGGTTCCATTCTGATGAGGATGCTGAGGGGTCCTGAGCGCCCCCGCTGAACAAACTGCACACTCCAGGCTGGCATCCGAGGGCAGGAACTAGAGATGGGCGCGAAGCACGTGGTCCTCTTGTCTCGAATGGGCACTGGCTCAGCCAGCTTCCCAGTCCTCTCCCTCCCCCCACACCCCTTCGGAACTGGGTGCCAGCAGCGCTTCTCCCTCCTGGTGCCGATGTAGCCGGAGGTGTGGGCCTGTCAAGGAAATGCCTTTCCTCACCCCCCGCCCCCCAATGCCTTTTGAGCCCAGGCTGCGGATCTATTGTGGGGAAGGGGGGGGGTTCCTCCCAGGTGAGCTTCCCAGCCCCTTGGGGGGGGCAGGGGGCGGCCGTGTCCTGCATCTTCAGGGCTTCCAGCATCCCGAGCATCTGGCTGCTTCTTCCCACTCTCCCTCCTGCACAGGAAGTGGGTCGTGGGGGGGGGGGCGACTGGGAGCAGGATGCGGCCCTGGACCCCCTGGGAGATCTCCCCGCATACCAGGAAGAGCAGGATAAGGGAGAGGGATCCGCTTCCCCAGGCAGGACTGGGGGTGGTGTTGGTCTTCCCTGCTTGCAGCTCATAACGCCTGCCTCTTGGTTGGGTTTGCTCTGCAGCTGGAGGCGCCAGGAAGAAGAACCCTGCCGGCCGGTGGCCGCGTCCTGGTGGCGCTGAAGGGAGCAATCTCGCTGGCACGTGTGGGGGGTTGGAGGTGCCCCACGGCTGGCCAGGACCCCCTCCTTCTCGCCTTCTTGGAGGCCCAGCCTGGTTCCCCCCCGCCCCCCCCCCAAAAAAAAGACTCCTTCCCGGTCTTCCTGTGGACGCCGCCACCTCAAGAGCGCCGGCCCCCGACCTCATCGGAGGAGAGGGTCCCCGCGAGCGCGGGAGGGGGGGGTGCTTTCCCCGCGATGCCCGCCAAGGCCCCCATTTATCTCAAGACCGCCACCCCCAAGCGGGGCCAGAAGCTGCGCCTGCGGGACGTCCTCTCCAGCGACATGATCAGCCCTCCGCTGGGCGACTTCCGACACAGCGCCCACATCGGCCTCGACGGGGAGGGAGACATGTTCGGGGAGCTCTCCTTCCTGCAGGGCCGCTACGACGTCCTGCCGGGCCTCCTCTCCCGCCGCCGGGGAGGAGGGCACCCCCCGGGCCCCGATCCCCCGCGCCCCCGCGCCCTGCTCAAGACCGCCGTCTCCCTGCCGGCCTTCAGCGGGGGAGGCGCCCCGGGGCCCGAGCAGGCGCCGCCCAAGCCCCCCCGCCTGCATCATCTGGAAGAAGAGGCGCCCCCGCCGGGCGGACCAGGAGGAGGAGGAGGAGGAGGAGGAGGAGGAGGAAGGAAGCCTCTGCAGCAGCAGCAGCATCCCCAGCGGCATCAGCAGCAGCAGCAGCAGCGCTCCATGTCCGTCAGCTGCGCGGAAGGCTGCTTCCAGCAGGCCCAGGCCAGCAGCGGCGGGCTGGCCTTCTCGGCGCGCGGCGGCTACGACCCGCTGCCCTCCTCCGTCTCCTTTTCTTCGGCCGGCCTTCCTCCTCCGCCCGAAGGCACTTTCGCCGCCGGCCCTCCCCTCAGCCCGGAGCTGCCCCGCTCCGAGTCCTTGCTCCAGCTGGACCTTGACTTGGGCCCCTCCATTTTGGAAGACGTCCTGCGCATCATGGAGGAATATCAGCGGCCACAAGGCCCCAAGGCCCTGTAGCCAGCCCCCCACCCTCTGGGCTCGCCCTGTCCCTAGGGCAGTCGCACCACACAGGGAGAAACGCCGGAGGTGGCCACAGCAGCAGGGTGGGGCGGTCGAGGAAGACCCACGGAGAAATGGTTCGGGTGAAGGAGGGACTCTAAGCAGAGGGCAGGAAGAAAGGATGCCCTGGAGGTGAACGCTTGGCCCTGCCTGAACTCCAAGGAGTGGACTTGGGGGAGGGGGTTTCAGTAGACCTGGCCTGCTGCCCCTCAAGGGTGTTCAGGGCATGGCATAGGCGCTGGCCAAGGGGGCTCCTTGGCCAGGCCACGTCCCAATAGCTCCAGCAGAGGATCGCAAAGAGCGAGGAGCCCTCTGGCCGAACCCAGACAGGGCCACCACCCCTGGAAATCCGTGGGTTGCACAGGGCACCCCTCCCCCTGTGCCTGGCTGGCAGAGAGAGGAGCCTCCGGCCAAGGGTGAGTGGGCCACCCGGTCACCCACTGGGACTATCCCCCTGCATGGATGCTCTCTCCTCTGCCTCCTCCTCCTCCTCCTTCTTAAAGACATCTGTGGACTGGCCGGGAAGGACTCTCTGGAGCAGGAAATGCCAAGAAGGGGGGTAAGAGCTTCTGGCCAGGACAGCCCATAAAAGGGAGGGGGAGGGGGGCTCTTTCCCACACTCTGCATCCTTTTATAAAGCGCTCTGACAGAACAAAACCTTTGCAGTGGCACTTCTCTTTGCCCTTTGCCCTTTGCCCTTCATCTCCTTCCTTCACCGGGGATTTCCAACACTCTGCTGATCACTTGGGATGCCTTCCCTTGCATTTTTTAAAAAAGCCCTGGCAATCTTCCAGCACCTGTACCTGCACACAAGATTTCAAGCCGGGATCCTGCTTTCGACAGGGCAAACGGCCGCACAGCACCCTTCCACATCCTTTCTCACAGCTGTTGCGTTGTCCATGTGCTCTCTACTCTGGGCGTTGGACCACAACTCCCAGCGTCCTTTGTCATTGGCAGCCTAGGCTTGGAATTCTGGGAGTTGTGGTCCAAAACATCTGGAGTGCCAAAGGTTTGCCACCACACTCGCCTAGGGAGTCCGTTCCTTGAAGCCACCACTGGTGCAGGCTTCACTTGCGGAGGTGTGGAGCTTTTGGCTTGGTCATGCACGGCTTGGCTTTCGATTCCCACGGTGCCGCCGGCTGTTTGGCTGCCCTGCCAGCCAGCCTGGAAGGATCCTGCCTCGGATTTCTCTCTGCCCCTTTTTGGTTTTTGCTGTGCTGCTCTAAACAATATGCAAAACCAAGAGCTGTAGTGAGCTCTTCAGGCTGTTTGGGCGTGTTCTGGCCAAACAGGCTGAAAAAACTCACAACAGCTCTCAGATCCCAGCCATGGAAACCTTCGAGAATACAATATGCAAAATCCAAAGAAGTGAAATGAAACACAAGGCCAAGAAAAATGCACCTTCAAGGCTAAGTATTAGATTTTGATGGAAGCTTTCATGCACACCTCCACGTTGTCAGACTGAAACCACTTCCATTAAAATGCAATAGTCTTGAAGGTGCCACAGGCTCTTGACTTGGCATTTAGGTTTTGTTTCTTTGGACTCTACCGGCTACACTTGCACAGACTAACACGGCTACCTCCTCCACAACTAAAGCATGTGCATTCCTTGGCAAACAAACTCAGTGTCTTTTGCTCTCTGCTCTTCTGGGTGCAAAGAAACCGAACCTTGCCATGTGGGGGCCTTTTCCGCTTGTCCTGGAGTAGGAGGCCTGGGGAGGGAGGGGGAGGGGCCATAGGGCGTCCCAGCATCTGAATGGCCCTCGCCTGCCTGTCGCGGGACATTGCCTTGAGAAGCCACAAGAGGGCAAAACGCTGGCTATTTGTGCGGCAGACAGGAGGCAAGTGAAGATGCCTCTTGCCTT
This sequence comes from Phrynocephalus versicolor, assembly GCA_023846285.1. Lineage (NCBI taxonomy): Eukaryota > Metazoa > Chordata > Lepidosauria > Squamata > Agamidae > Phrynocephalus > Phrynocephalus versicolor. The sequence continues at coordinate 1,468,116 of JAHTLZ010000008.1, read as the reverse complement.
TTACCCTCCGCTGTCCTCCTCTGGGAAACAATGCAACCACGCAAGATTAGGAAATTGCATGGCCTCCTTTGCATGGTTTACAGATCCAACTTCCAAATGCAGGCCCTGTTTGGGGAGCTTCGTGCCTCTCTGAGAAACATTCTCGTTCCCTCCGGCCACCCTTTCTGCAGCCGAGGGTCTTGGTGGGGTCCCCTCCTCCGCTGGTCTGCATCTCCCGGTCCCCTGGCTGCTGCTCAGCTCTTCTCCTGCCCTGCTTGCTTCTGGAACATGAGCGGAAGCATGGAAGCCCCGTTTGTGCTGGAAACCCAGGAGCCAGGCTGGAGGGCGCTGGGAGGGGATGCAGCCCCTCCGGTCAACACAAGTGGTCTCAGGGGGAGCATGGCCCTTTTAATAAGTGGGGGTCCCTCCTTCCCATTTGGGCCCGTGCATGAAAAGACCGTGCCGGATGCCATCAAGGGACACACACAGACACAGACACACACACACTTCCTTGTGAGCCCAAGAACAGAAGCGCTTGTTCCTTTGGCTGTTCCCAAATAAGGGAATGAGGCAGGCTCCCCATGGGAGTTGGTTGCAGCAGCTGGTGCTAGGGTCGCTGCAGAAAGGAGGAGGAGGAGGAGGAGGAGGAGGAGGAGGAGGAGGAGGAGGCTGCCACCGGTGAGGAAGGGATCGGGGTGGGCCCGCCAAGAGATGGGAATGGGGAGGGTGCTTCTTAGATTCCCCCACCGGGGCAGGGTTTGAATCACGACAGCCTCCACCCCCCCCCCCCCGGGAAGCAGGGGGTTGCCTGCTAGAGGTGAGTCCCTCCTGCCGCCTGTGATCTGCGAGATTCATCCTGACAGAGGCTGGCACAGGTCAGCCTGGTCGACCGACAAAGCTGTCATTGATGGAGAGATAAACAATAAGTCATGGGGACGGGGGTGGGGGAGAGAGATGAATGAATGGGCCAGTGTGTGTCCCCCCCCCAGGCGAGGAAGAGACGGCCACGAAGGAGCCTCCGAGAGCAAGCAGGGCTGACCACCCTATGGGTCTGGGCCACAACTCAGTATACGCCCAAGGGAGGCCCTAAAGGCCAGCTGGCCTCCTCCCCTTGCTGCCACCGTGATTGGGACCCATAAGCAGCGGCAGCTGTTTCCTCAAGGCTGCTTAAACCCCTCTGAAACATCCTGCCATGGGGCTCCCTGGGAGGGCAGGGGCCTCGCTCTCGGTCTGGCTGCTGCTGCCCCAAAGGACTCAGCCAAGGGGCCACCAGCGCTCCAGGCACCCAGGTCTTGACCGCCTCGTGCTCACTCGCCCAAAGGGTCCCTGCATGGGCATCCCGGCATCCCATGCCTTCAGATTGGCTCTGGACTGTTGCATCCCTCGGAAGCCACAAGGGGTGCTTCCCCTTGCGGGTCACCAGGGTGCACAGAGGCAGCAACAGCAGCCCTTTGCTGCAGCTGTTTACCCCTGCGCTGTAAACAAGGCCTCAGCCCACACTCTCTCCCTCCAGCCACAAAGGGCAAGCAAGGCCAACTGGGGCTGCTGTAAGCAGGCAGGCCGGCAGGCTGAGGTTTGATCTGAGCAGGCTCCAGACCAAATGCCTTGCACCCCGAGCCTCCCCAGGCATTTGCTCCTGCTGGCCACTGGCTGGCTGGTGGAGCTAAAGGCGCTGGCCCAGAAAGGCCTGGATGGGAGGGTGGCCCTTTGGCCCTAAGCAGAGGCAAGCTCAGAGATGGACATCTTGTCAAAGGTGAGGAGAGGGAGTGCTTTTCCCAGGTAGCCCGTTCTCCTCCAGTGTAAAGCGAAGAAGAGATCAGCTCCAGAGCGCAGCTTGAGCCAGGGGGATTGCTCCACTGACCAGCTGCCCCCAAGGGGTTCCTGGATTTGGCCCTCTAAGCAAGCCGGACTGACCAGTTCAGCCTGCGGAGTCTGTCTGCGACACCCAGGCCTCAACCAAGGAGCAGTGGGCGGAGGAAAGTGGTGCCAAGGGGGCAGCGGGTGGGCTTCCTTCCTCAGGGGGTCGACCCACAAGCTCTCCATCAGCAGCGCCCGCGTGCGTGGAAGTCACAGCCTCCGTCCCCAGCAGAGAGAGCCATAGATCCACAAACACAAAAGACAAAGGACTTTTTTATTACAGGTGGAAACCCCAGCAGACAGACACGGTGCCCGTCGTACATAAATCTATACAAAGTGGCAGGGGAGTCGCTTCTCAGATGCTGGGGAGGAGGAGGAGCCCTCTCCGCATGGCACAGCTGTGGATTTGGGCCATGGAGAACCACAGGGTGGGCCCCACATCCTTCACCTTGGTGGCCACGGTGGGGGTGGCCGCTGCGCCATCACAGCCATGAGCCCCATCGCAAGGAAACCAGTCCCTCCTTGCGGCCGCTGGCCACGGAGCCTTTGGCACAGCCTGGAGCAGGTTTCGTGCCACACGCCCAGGCCCCCACGCCTCCGGCTCAGCTTCAGGCTCGGTCCTGGAGGTCTGCGCCCGGCTCTGCTTCCCCCCGGCTGCCGGGGCTCATCCGCCGAAGGACATGCTCCGTCCGCAGGCCCCGTAGCTTCTCCAGGAGGTCTTTGATGAACTCCTGCCAAGCCAGGGAAGGAACAGAAGGATGAGGGAGGAGACCTGACCGACGCCCTTCCCCCGGAGAGGGAGAAGGGCGCCGTCACAGCTGGCCCTGAGCCCTTGTGGCCAAGGGTCATCTCACTGTTCAGGCCGACGGGGCACCACTCTGCTAGTGGAGTTTGAACACACCATTCCAGTGTACCAACTGCTGTTTGAATGGCCCATTGCACTTAAAGCACTCTCTGGGCAGCTTACAACTAAATTTTGCAGGCTATACAAGAACACACACACACACACACACACACACACACACACACACACACACACA
>JAHTLZ010000008.1:1418358-1455447 GCA_023846285.1 Phrynocephalus versicolor | reverse complement strand
ACACACACACACACACACACATCCTCTGTCCTCCTGTTGAACTGGCCCTGTTGAGATGTGGAGTGGAACCCGATTGAACTGGGTGCGACCAGGGTTGGGCCGCCTGCCTCAGACTGGTTCGACCTGTTTGCAGTGAAGTCACCATGGTTACCCGGGGCTGAGTCATGGGAACTGGGCCTCTTTGGCACAGGCAAGGGTGGCCGATGCAGTCTGGCCCCACTTCCCTTGCCCAGGTGCTGCTTTCACACACACCCACACACGGGGGTGGGGGGATGTTCAGCTGGTTTAGCCCAGTCCCGAGCTCATGGCAAAGGTGTTGAAGGGCTTTGGAACCACAAAGAAGAGCCAACGAGCTGTTGTGGGCCACCAGTGGGTGGCATCTCAGTTGCCACCTTCTGTTTGTGGAGGAGATATCCAACTCCTGGTGACAGACCTACATTTTAGGTGCCAGGGTGCTTGAACTGTTATGGCAGGCATGTCCAAACTTCGGCCCTCCTGATGTTTTGGACCACAACTCCCAGAATTCTAAGCTTAGGTTGCCAATGGCAAAGGACTGTGGGAGTTGCAGTCCAAAACATCTAGAGGTCCAAAGTTTGGTCATGCCTGTGTTATGGGGACTCCTTCGCAACCAGCAATGATGTCTAGGTAGCCCCCTGTTACCTTCTCTGGTGGGGGTCTTCCATGGCAAATCACTACAGTTTAGTTTAGTTTTTTAGGTTGCTTCTGGGGGGACCCACCAGACCCTGAAACTTAAACATCATTAGTTTCATATAGTTGAGTTACCCATGCAAATTGGTATAGAGCTGGTATGGGTTATCTTTGGAAAGATAATGAATTCTGCCTTGCCTTTGTTGTTGTTGAAAACTGGAAATGCAGGAAATGTGAACGCCAGTGGGTGGATCTGTCTGAGTAGCAAACTGGATCCACTGGGGCTGCCTGGCTTAATCAGCCCTGGATTTATTTCAGTCTCAAGTGAAGACGGCCACTTTCCCCCATGACCTTTTTAATGGTGATCTTTTCCCCTGTGGGGGAGGAGGGACTTAGGCTGACCTGCTTGCGACAGGGAAAAACCTGAAGGTGGTGGAGGTTTTGTAATCCTTCAACAAAGCCCTTTCTTTAGCAGCTGTCTTCCCAAAAGCGGTGGGTCTTCACCGCTCGCCCTCCTGCAAAGACAAAACTTGAATGTCCCAGAGTCGCTGCAGATCAGAACATGGTTGGAAAGTTTCATGCTGAGCTTCCAAGTGGCTAAAATTTACCAAACAAAGCTCGTCTGTCATCAGGATTGACGTGCAACACCTTTTGTGGCAATTTCTTTAAAAAAAATGTAGCCATGTTCATCTGTTTTGCCAGGTTAAAGGGAGAGAGAGGCTGAGAGAATACAAAATAACTGTGGAATGTCTGAGATTAGCAGATTTAGTTAAGGGTGGGTTTTCCTTAATCCAAATCGTGGTGGACTTTGGCCCACACACACACACACACACAAACTCACACTGAAATAGACCTGCTCCTCTTGAAACTGACACAGTATTTGGCCTTGTTATTCTCCTTTGCTCCTTTCCCCCCTTTTAATTTATTCCACATGAACCTTGGTTGGTTTCGTAGCAAGAAGTTGACACGGCTGTCCCTGTTGGGAAAAATTGTGACTGTGGGTTCAGCTGCCAAGCTTTCTTTGTTCTGCCCTAGAGATTCTCCCTCCACCCAACCCCCAAGCTACATAGAATTTAATGCTGGCCATTTTATAGGCCACCCAGCAGCATGGCTTCTAAGCGGCTTACACCGCAATGGAAAAAAAAGTTAAGAATCAAAAGTGACAATAAAAGTAAGAGAGAACACATTAAAACTCTCTTCCTCGGATTTTTAAAAGGTCACCCTGTTCCCCCCAGGCGGCAGTCACTTCTCTCCCCCCCTCCCCGCTGCGTCCTCCTCCACTTCCTTATTTTGCTTCTTTCACCCCTGATTGCTTTTCTCTCTGGCTGAAATTCCCACTTAGCAGATTTCAAGTCCATCTGGCCTCTTAGCCGGGTAGGGTGGACTTAATGGATTGGAGGGGGGGATGGAAGGGGGGGAATGTTTTCCAGCATGTCCTTCTTGTTGCCCTGGTTGCATAACTTTTAGAAGAACCAGCTGGGGCAGTCTGTTACAGGGAAGACAAAGCAGCCACCTTCTTTTAGAGCGCTAAGGTTGCCTGTGATTTGAACCCTTTTTTAAAGAAGCAGCCATGTTAGGATCTGCAATTCTCTCTGGGAAAAAAATTAAAAACGAGGAAATAAAAACAGGGGGGAAAAACAGAAGCTGTGGCACCTGGAAGACTAATGGTTCTCTGTCAGTGTGATTTTTCACAGACTCATCCTCTAATTAAGGCGTAATAAGAACGAAACCAAACCACAGGTTAGACACACACAGGGCAGACAGAGGAGAAAGATGGCCAAGTGTGATTGTCACAGAAGAGGGTTAGCAGTAAGAATATTGGGAACAATGGATGACTCCACACATCCCTATAGGGCAGTGGTGGCGAACCTTCAGCACTCCAGATGTTTTGACACACAACTCTCAGAATTCTGTAGAACTCCCGGCCACAAGAGGTGGTGATGGCAGCTGGCCTGGATGCCTTCAAAGGGGGATTGGACAGATTCCTGGAGGAAATGTCCATCACAGGTTACAAACCATGATGGGGAGATGTGTCATCTCCAGGCTTAAAAAATGGGGTCCTTCAAGGGCCAGATGCAGGGGAGTGGGATCAGGAGATAGAGATCTAATCTCGTGCGCTCCCGGAGGCATTTGGTGGGGCTACTGTGAGATACAGGAAGCTGGACTAGATGGACCTTTGGCCTGATCCTGCATGGCTCTTCTTAGGTTCTTATGTTCCTAACCTGTATTGCCAATGACAAAGGACTTGTGGGAGTTGTGGTCCAAAACATCTGGAATGCCAAAGCTTCACCACCGCTGCTATAAGGGGATACAAGGTAGCAGCAGCCTCAACTTAAGAATCAGAGCATGAGAAGTTCATTATCTTGTAAAATCAAGCAGCAGTGGATTGGTTCCCAGAGTCTACTATGTGTATAAGATGGTAAGGAGAGCTCTGAATTGATGTATAGGGTCAGTTGAGAATCCCTGGTCCATATTCAATTTGATTTTGAAGAGGTTTTAATGGAAACAGGTGTGCTTGTGAATTGCCTGAGCCTCCTAACAGAGGACTCCTTTGCAATGCGGTTGATATTTGTAAAACCCTATGGTTGATGCCATGTGGATGGTCACTCTTAAAGAGTTGCCCTGGAACTGAGTAAAATAAAACTACCTCGCATAAATCCTGGAGAAGTGGAACCAGGTTGGCACAAAGGGGGAAGAGAGGACATTTCGGGCCCTGTGGGTGGGATGATCCAAACAGCATTTCTGGAGGAAGTTGCCTGGAATCTCAGTTCCAGGAACAGAGCTGTCTCGGGCCTCCCCCCCCCCCCCCGGAGGCACAGACGGGCCTCACCCTCCAGAGGTATGTGATCTGAAATGGAGCCAGGCCAGGCTTTTGGTTTGTCATCCTCAAAAGGCAGCTCGGTGGCTGGAAGCCTGCCGAACTTCCGCTGACTTCCTGGCTGGACAGACTTCTTCATCCAGCCTGAGTGCTGGGGGGCCCATGCGGTCCAGAACGGTGGCTTCTAAGTCAGGCATGTTCAAACTTTGGACCTCCAGATGTTTTGGACTGCAATTCCCACAGTCCTTTGCCGTTGGCGATCTAAGCTTAGAATTCTGGGAATTGTGGTCCAAAACATCAGGAGGTCCAAAGTTTGGACATGCCTGCTCTAAGTGATTCTTCACAGCAGGGTTCAGGAATGCCAGTTTTCCAGGCAGGGAACTCGGGGATGAAAGAGGACCTGTTTATTTTGTAGTATGTATCACAATGGGGAGAATTTTTTTTTTCTAAGTAAGATATAAAGATTGTTTGTAGGGGTCTTCTATTGGGGAAAGGTGGAAACAAATGCTTTGAGGTTGTTTTAAGGAGGTCCCCTAAATATTAGGCCATTTCTCTGCTTGATTTTTTGTTTTGGCACCGTCATGAAAATCTGTCTTCGCTGGGGTGGTGTTGCAGATGGAGGAGTTTTATTAAGAGTTTTTCTCTCCAGGTCTCCCAAAAGACACAATATGCCATTCCTTTTGAGCTGCGTCCTCCTCCTCCACCACCACCACCCCAGCCAGTCTGCAGGTCCTGGCGCTTTCTATATAGACATGAGGCTCCTCTACCAACTCTCCAAATGAGTTGCTTAGGGGTTCCTGGCAGGGAGCATGGTTTTCTCTCTCTCCACCTCCCCCCCACCCCCCGTGGCCTGCTTCCACAAGGAGGGAGACAGGGAAGGTTGGCCATGTGGTCCAGGAAGCCTCATGCCCAGCAGATGCTCTCAAGCTGGTCGTTTGTGGACAAGATGGTGTCACCTCCGTGGGGATCCTTGATCCTTGGCCAACCACCCCTAACCTGGCTTCTCTGTTCACAGAACCTCAGCTTTCGGAGACCTGCCAGCTGCCCAAAGTCGTGGGTCGGTGCCGGGCTGCCTTCCCGAGGTGGTGGTACAATGCCACCAGCCAGACATGCCAGAGATTCATCTTTGGGGGTTGCAGAGGCAACCTCAACAACTTCCTCTCGGAACAGGACTGCCACCAGGCGTGCATCCCAGGTGAGCCTTCACCCTAGTTTTCCCGCCAGAGAGAATCAGTCTGGGTGCAAGACCCAAAATGTTGCCTTCTCTCTTGGGAAGCATTCGTCCTCAACTCTTCAACGTGATCGGGGCTCACCACTCAATGCCCAGGTATGCCCATGGCTTTCTGGTTGCTCTTGGCTACCTTTTGCTGGGTGGCTTTTTTGAGGAGCCCCCTCCATGCAGTAGACTCCCTGCTTTTTCCAAAGGAACGCTGAGCCTAGAGTAGGCGTCTCCTTGCCTTGTACACACCTCTACCTTCCACATCCAAGCGTCTGCCACTTACAGCAGGGGATGTGTTTGAGGGATTCCTGTCCTGCCTGTCCACTGCTGTTGAAGAAGACTGACTTTTTGCCTGGTATTTTCCATGCATCTATATGTGCTTGGTGGCTCTCCATTGCCTACCTGGTTACTGGTGCCCTGTGGCTTTGCTATTTTTTTCAAACACCCGTGGGTTGCTAATCAGACCAGTTCTTGGTGCAGCCCATGGACAAGTCAGTCACGCATGTGAAGCCACAGTGGAAGGAGTTAGCTGAAGGTCTTCCTTAATAAAATGCAACCTCTCCTCTCATGGGCACTGCTGGCATTGAGGGATGAAAGCTGGAGGCTCCAGCTGAGCATCTCCTGCCCTTCATAAGGCTAAGGAAAGTGCGGGAATGTGGCCAAGCTAGAGGCCTCTAGTCCAACATTTGGCTCCACCAAGGGGCCCAGAGGCAAGGGGCCAATGCCACCCTCTCCCACCTTGTCATGCAGGGGGTTGGCCCAAGCCTCCAGATGCATCTGCTCTAGGACAGGTCATCCACACAATGCCAGCCTGACACCGAGATTTTCTTGGCTTTCAGTTGGAGATGTGAAAACAACAGTGGCCCCTGATCAGCCAGCAGAAGAGGGGATGACGCCCACCGTCGTAAAGGGTAAGCACCCCCACCCACTCCAGGAGCCCTTGGTTGAAGGAGGAGAAGGCTCAGGGCTTTCTTTTTGAAGCTTTGCTTGCCAACATCCTGAGGTTGACAGACCCAGCCAAACCCACTTCTTGGTAGCTGTGCTGAGCATCACACCAAGGCCAGTGCTTAGCTCTCCTGGCTGCATTTTAGACATAAACTCATGGCCTCCCTGTTGACTGCCCCAAGAGCTTGACAAGGTGTGGCTTCTTCCAGATGAATTTGGCCCTACTTTCTAGAAGGACATAGAACATTGTTTTTAAAAGTGAATGTCTGATTTCTTCCTAGATGCCCTGAGCACATCTGATTTCAGAAGCTAAGCAGGGTCGGTCCTGGCCAGTTCTTGGATGGCTGACCACCAGGGAATATACCAGGTGCTGTAGGTGCCTGGAGTAGGAACTGGCAAGCCACTCCAGTATTCCTGCCAAGAAAACTCCATGGACATGGGGGTCACAAAGAGTCAGCCACAATTCTCGACTGTAACAACAAAACAATAGCAATATAATTTCTTATTAAAATATCACATTTTAGGGTTTTTAAAAAGTTACTTTAAAAACAGGCCTCCAAATAGCCAAATAGAGTAACTATCCACTAGATAGGCAGTATAATAATCCAATAAACACAGTAAATGTGGTTCCCAACTGAAGACACATTTTGGAAGCAACAGATAACCACCATAAAGGCACATGCCAGGGTCTCAGTTCTGAGTGCTGCTTCACAAACACGCCTAATTATTGTGACCTCGTCATCTCCCAAGTCACAGGCAGTGTCATTACTTCTAACGGGTTATGTCCAGGGTGGGGGGTTTTTTTTGTAGGCAGGGCCGCCTGCTAGGATAGAAGACGGAGTGGGTGGGTGTCCTACTCAGTTGCTCTGTCTTCTTCCTTCCCACCAGCTGTGTCCAAGTCAGGGCACCCTCTTGTTCCAGAAGACAACCGGCCTGGCTTCCAAGGTAACTCTCCGCTTCCCAGGGTTGAGTGGGTTTGCCCGGTCACCTCCCACCAGTGCCAGCCAGGTGGACGCGGGAGGAGGTCAAGGGGCCACCTCGGGTTGGGTGGCTTCCCTTCTGGGTGCTGGGCGGGGTGGTCACCAGCGCCTCGCCCTCTGCTTTCAGAGTTCTGTGGGGTGCCCTACGAGGTGGGCCGCTGCCGGGCCTCTTTCCCTCGCTGGTACTTCGACGTGGAGACCCGGACCTGCAAGATGTTCATTTATGGAGGCTGCGGAGGCAACAGGAACAACTATCTGGTCAAGGAACACTGCCTGGACAAGTGCACGGGAAATAAGGGTAAGAGGAGGGGGGACCAGGAAGCAGACCCCCCCAAAAGCCCTGGGTGGAGCCAGGTGCCTGGAAGGAGCTGAGGAAGTGGGCAGACGGCTGCTGCTTCTCGGGGGAGCAGGAAAGACCTTCCATCTTGCCAAATAAATACAAGGGAGGAATGCTGGAAGTAGAATGGGCTGCACTCTCTTCTAGAGAGAGATTGCAGCAATGACCAGTCCCTGAACCCTTGCTTGGCAGCAGCTCGCCCTAGCCTCTGGGGAACGGCCCTGTCGGCTTCTCCTCCACCTGAACAAATGTGCATTGGCACTTGGGCCTCCTCTGGTTGCTTTCCTCTTAGCTCGCCCAAGTGATGCCGGCGGGTGAATTCCCTGTAGCTCGTGCTCCTCTCCTTCCACTCACCTTGCCTTGGCTGCTTTTTGCCTTCCAGAGATTACAGAAGAGCACCTGAACCCGGACACCCACGTCCACCACTTTGCAGATCCCCTAGTTCACTCCACCAGAGGTAGGTCGAGAGCTTTGGAGCTGAAGGTGCCGGTTCTTGGGCTGCAGCCGGCAATTTGGGTCATGGTGGTGGTGGTGGTGGTGGAGGAGGAGGTCAGAGGGAAGGAAGGAAGAGACCCTCCCAACAGGGAACTTTTGACTTGGCCAGTGGCTCTGAAGTCTTGGTTTTCTTCCAAAACTGGAGGCATCCAAGAGATTTCTCATGGGTGCTGGAAGAGCCCTGCTTGGCTGTGCTCCACCTGATCTTTCCTAGAGAAGGCCCACCAGGCAGCCGCCACCTGTGGACTTGGGGGATTTGGCCACCAACGGTTGCTTCCTTGCCCTCTCCTGCATGTTCCCTCTTTGATCCGGGTGATTCACAGGGTAGTGGCGAAATCGGAGCTTGGACCTTCTCCTTCGAAGGAGACGTCGTTTGAGTCAAGGCCTCCTGCAAGCTGGCCAGCACAAAATTTGGGGGTGGTGGGTCTCCCAGCTTTGCTAGTGGGTTCCCACCTCCCTCCCTTGAAGGTTTTTGCCCTTTCCCTCCCCACAGCTGTAGTGCTGGCAGTCCTCCTGGCCGTCATGGCTGCCGTCCTGCTGGGCTCCACCGTGATCTTCTTTGTCAAGACATGCCGAAAGAACCCGGGGGTTTCATTGGGAACCGTGTGGAACACCCTGGATGACAAGGAGTACCTGATGAGCAACGCCTACACCCTCTGAGCAACCCAGGTGCTCTCTTTCGCTCTCTCTCTGGGAGTGTGACTCTGGCTCCAGCCACAATGTAAATACAGTAATAGAAAAGCAAGGGAAATCACCTTGCCTTGACTCATCCCTCTGTAGGTCCATTTTTATAGGATAACTCTTGGATCACAAGGTCCATATTTTTTTTTACTTCTCAAGAGGTGGCTGCTTTCTGTCAGTCCTGATTCTCATTGGTTTGGCATCACCGTCCTGTCAAATGGGTCCATCAAATGGAACTGGGGGTGGGAGGAGCAGAAAGGAGTGACCTATCTGATTGATCATCCTAGTTTCCTGGCCATGGATCCTTCTGCAGGTTGGCTCCCTTCCGTGATGTCTGTAGCCTGGTCCTGGAGAGGACTCAGGCAAAAAAAAAAAGTGCCTTCCTCAGCCTCTTTCCTGAGATCTGATGCGATGCAGGTGGGCTGCTCAGACAGTTTTTCATACCTCAGCCCTCCTTCTGACATGTAGCTGGAGTGGGAACTCTCTCCCCCATCTTTAAATATCCCGGTTCTCAGTGCCTGGCAAGCAGGTTCCAGTCCATCACTTTCCCAAAATCATCTTGGCTGCTTTCTGCTCCAAGCCAGCTCAGGCCCACCCGGGATTTTAAATCAACCTTGGCTGGTGACGTTTTCATATTTCAAGGAAGAAATATGAGGACTTGGGGTGGGGACCCGCGCGCGGGGGCGGGGGTTGTAGGTTTTCCCCATCTTGGAAAAAAACATTGCTCCAGACTTCCCCCAGTGGCAGTTAGAATGGTGGAGGAGGCTATCATAATTTCCACAAGTTTCTGTATCTCTCCCCTATAATCTAGTTTCCTCCAGCTCCTAAACCCAGTAGTGGGGTGGGGTGAGGGAGAGAAAATCAGAGGTCAAAGCCACACTTGGGGCAGCAGATTCTCGGTGCGATGGGCACGAGTCCAGAGGGAGCAAGTCTCTACTTGTATAGATCTTGGCAACCAGTTAGACCATTTCTGTCTATGGACGGCATGTAGGCCTGTCGCTGCTGCAGCTGCTGGAAGGTCCCAAGTTGAGAGAGTCTCTGGAGTACGATCGGGCTTTGCGTCCTCTTTGTGGGTATTCCGGGGTCAGGAAGGGAGAGCCTTGGTGCGAGAGCTGTACAGTGGGGAGTGAAAAAAATGGAGAGGGCCAGGTTGGGGAGGTGCCGTTATGGAGAATAGTTTGGGCAGCCACCCTGTCCCCACCGGCACCACCTCCTTCCCCTTTCCTATTGCGTGGGAGCTCTCTGGGTCACCCCTTTGCTCCCAGGAGGAGCCATGGGAAATGCCCCACTGGGTCACTTGGTAACTGTTCATCCCGAGAGATTTGTAATGAGACGTGAAGGTGCCTTATTCAACACTGGGGGTGACTGGCTGCTGTGGGGGGGGGGAGTCTTATGGGGCTCCTTGCTGATGGTTCATCTTGTCTTGGGAGGATTCCAGAGTCGTGCTTTTTCATGAGTCCCTCTGTCTCAGCCCCTCTTCTCCTTTTGAGCCCCCACTCTCCTGGACCACGGCCCTCCCTGCTTGCTATACTGTGAAATCCAACTTGGCCCCTCCTGCTGAGAGGCTTGCTTCCAGCTGGTTTTTGCTCCAGGGTGCCTCAGCTCTTTCTTCCTCTTGAGTTAACTGATGCAAGGGTCCTCCACTGGCAGCTTGTGGTCGTCTCCTGGGCGTTGGCAGTGGGGACTTCAGGAAGGAAGCCGGGTTTGCGACTGTCTGTGTGGTGCCCTTCCACCAGCTTTAGGACTGGTTGGTGGCAGGTGGGGAAAACAGCTGGGATTTAAAGGGTTCAGGTTTCCCCTTGATCCACCAAAGAGGATATCCCCAAAGCTTATGGGTCTTTGCCCTGATCGTTGCCCTCCAAGACGACTTATTAGGTTGTCTCTAGAGACGGAATCTGGGCCTGTGTACATTTCAGTGGGGGGGGGGCATCTCCCTCTTTCCCACCCTGGTCTCTCAGACCTGCATCCACCCCAGAAGGCCCTCTGTTCCATGGTCAAGGTTTTTGTACTGCCTAGTTGCAGGTTTGTCTCTGTTGTGATGCTTGCTATTTCCACGGGGCAGCTCTTTGGACTGAGCACGATACACGATGCGTGCATTTTTTTTTAATAAAACACTTTCCAAACCATTGAAACTTGATTGTATCGAATCTCTCCAGGAATGGTTCTTTTAATTATCTTTTTTTTTTTTAAAAAAAAAATACTATATTGGAAAGACTTTGAATAAACACAATAAATTTAAGGTTTTGTTGTGCTGTGAATCATTTCCTGAAATGGAAGCGGGTTTGCTAGTTGGCGGGGCAGAAGCAAGAGGTGATCTAGAAAAAGATAAAAGTAGAGTAAGGAATCACAGAAGTTGCCAGGGTTGGGTGGGCAGATCATCATGGAAACACCCACACCCACCCACACACACACACACACACACGTGTGTGTGCAATACCTTCTGCTGATAATACCAAAGGGAAACCACCAGGGAGAATGGCAGGTATTTATTTATTTATTTATTTATTATTGTATTTATACCCCGCTTATCTTTCATACGAAACTCTAAGCGGCTTACATGGGCGAACAAGCGCCAATAGGTAGTCTTTTATGGCTCTGGCTCAATGATGTGCCTAAATATCGGCTGGCCTCCTCAACATCCATTTGTTTGGGGTGGGGGAGGAGGTGTCCTCTGAGTCTCGCCATGCTCCCCCATCTTGCATACAGCCCCCTCCCTCCGTGCCCCCTCCCCACAAGGGCAAGGCCAGGCACTGAGCTAGAAGGAAGCCCCCCAGGTCAGCTGGACAACCAAAGCTTTATTCATGCAGACATTCTGTCTCTTCCCTGTTGAGGCCAGCCAAGGGACCGTCCACTCCGCAGCAGGTGAGAGCAGTTGCTGGTGGCTGCTTCGAAGATTCCACTTTGCTCCCTTCTGGAGACAGGGCGAAGGAGGTTCACCATGGTTCTCTCCTTGTCCATCCGTGGCAGCCTGGGGGTGGGTGGGGCGAGAGTTCAGCTGCAGGGAGGCTCTTGGTGAAAACAGGAAAATTCAGTCCTCCCCTTTGGCTGGCCGTAGGCTTCCGGCTTGCCTGCTGTTGTGTCCAGCTGGTCCAAGCATTTGTCCAGGCGAGTTGCTTTTCTATCTACCATCACCAGGGCAGAGGGATGTGCATCTAATTCCCTTACTGGCAATAGGACCCGAGTTCTCGCCCCTCACCGCCTGCCCACTCTTGGCTGCCTGGAGCCAAGAGTGGGCAGGCAACCCTCTTTCAGCTGACCTGATGCTTTTTAATGGCTACAACCTTTCTCTTAGCAAAGCCTCCAGTTCCAGCAGAGGGAAGAACCCCTGCTGGGCACACACACCCCGCCTGCTGACTGAGGGGGGTGGAGGGGAGATGGTACACCCACCCACCTGTAGGAGCTACATTTTCTCCTGGGAGGGGGTGACAGCCGTGGTGACAGCAAAAGAAGGGCTCCTGGGCTGGGAGGATCAGCAGTCGGAGTGCTGGTGGACCCTCCTTGCCCATGACAAGGCCATTGGCAGATAGCTCCCAACCTTTGGGGTGCGGGTGCGGGGGGTGGGCATCCCGGCGGCAGGAGAGAAAAGCAGAGCACAGGATTCCATCTTCCAGGAGGGGTCACCTGAGCGATAGGAGGAAGGGGTAGTAGATCGGGTCGGTGCCAGAGGTCCTGCGGAGGAGGTCATACAGAGAGAGGCTTCAGTTGCATGCTGACTCAGGGCCAGGAGATGGATTGCAGAGGTGGGTCGGGGGCGGAGGGCATGCCCCTTTCAGCCAGGCGAAAAGGAAATGGGAGGATTTTTTTCTGCGCCCCCCCCCCTTGCAAAGATGGGCGTCCCGGGCTAGGGGAGCCGGGGCGTCTTGCAAGGGATAAGAGCAGGAGCGCCCGCCGGCGCGCCCCTACCCCCCCCCCCCGTGTCCCTCCTTCTGTCGGACTCACCGGGGGGCGCCCCCTCCTCCTCCTCCTCCTCCTCCGTGGAAGAGAGCCCGGTGGTCCTGCTGGGCCAGGTGGCAAAGGAAGAGCCAGGCGCTGAGCGTCTCCATCCAGAAGACGGCGAAGAGGAGCCAGAGCGAGGAGAGCAGGAACAGCTCGCAGGCCATGGCGGGGGGTGGGTGTAGGGTGGGGTGGGGAGAGAAGAGGAGAAGGGGGGGTCCCGGGGCCGAAGTGGGTGTGGGGGGGCGCTTGCTGGCTGGCTGGGGGGGGGGCTCCCTCTGGGCTCAGTCGCCGCCTGCCGCGCCCCGGCAGCGCCCGCAGAGCCCCCGCTGGCTGCTCGGCCGCCTCCTCTGCGGAGGAGAGCTCCCCCCCACACACACACGCAGCCCCTTTGGCCGCCTCGGAAAGGTGGGGCGGCGCTCAGCTCCACCCTGGGAAGGCGGGCGCCTGGAGGGGGGGGTGGAGTGGGGGGAGCCCAGCCTCGGGGCGGCTCCTCCTCGCGGGGAAAAGGCAGCCTCCGCCCCGGGCACCGAAACCGAGACGGGAGAGACCCCCCCCCCACCTCCCGGCTGCACCGGCATGGACTTCGACCTGGCGGCGGGTGAGCGAGCGCTCTGCCCCCCGGGCAGAGAGAAAGAGTTTGGGTGGGTGGGTGGGTGGGATGGCCGGTGGGTTGGGGATTGCTCCGGCAAGGCGCTTAGGGCTGCGCTCAGCCGGCACGAATGGGCACCGGTGGCGAGGCGATCCTGGGTGGGGGAAGAAGGGCGACCCACCCACGGCCACCGCCCCCCCCCCTGTTCCAGGCACCGTCGCCCCGTTAGCGCCACGCGTCTTGGAGAGACCCCCCAAGAGCCTCGTCTGGCCGGGCAGGTGGGTGGCTGGGTCCCCTCCTCTGCGTCTCCCGACCCCCCGACCCCCGACCCCCCAGCTCAGCATCCCTTCCGCCGCTCTGAGGCGGCTCTCCCCACCCCGCCCTCTCTTCCCTCTCTCCGCCTGCAGCCCTAGGGCCGGAGACCCCGAAGCCAGACCAGGCTGCTGCTGCTGCCACCGCCGCCCCCCAGGAAGGGAAAGCCGGGGAGCGCCAGGCCGACGCTTCTGACCCGCAGCGCCTTCCTGCAGCCGAGAATGCAGGAAAGGGCCCCGAGGTAGAGGCGAAGGGGCAGCGGGAGGCTGATGGTTTGGGACCCCCTGTCTCCTTCCTTTTAATTGCCCCACAGAGAGGCACTTGGAGGGCCCCCACCCCCAACACCCACCTCTCCAAGGCACCGTCAACACCCCCCCCCCTTTTCCCAACAACCGCAAACAGGACATGCAGGGCCTTTCTTGCCTTTTGCAGGAAAGTAGCAGCTCCTCCTCCTCCTCCTCCTCCAGTGAGAGTGACCAGGACAGAAAGGTAAGCCGTGGCAGAGAGAGGGCCGCTCTTGGGGACCTCCTCCTGTTGCAAGTGGGCCATCATCGCCAGGGACCCGGGTGGAGAACTGGCACCCTTACCTGCCTCACCGGTTGGCAGGCCCCGCCACTTACTGCAGGGACGACAGGCACCGTACACGGAAAGGCCACACCTGGGTCGAGATCCTCTTGGTGGAAGAAAGAACAAGCCTGGCCTTGGGGCAGAGACAACTGTACGTCGGGCTGTTCCCCTGGGCCCATTCAGAGGCGGAGCCAGGATCTGGACCGCCTAGGGACAAAGGGCTTTTTTGCACCCTTCCTGCTGCCCCATCGCACGCAGCCGAACCCTGCGGTTGTGGGGTGGGCGCGTGCATGCACGTGCATGCGTGTGCACGCCTTACACCTCTCTCACCAAGGCGAGGAAGAAAAGGCATCTCCTGTTTGGGGTCGCCACCCCATCCTTTCCTTAGGGGAAAGGAGGACTACTGGGCAGTGGGAGGGTGCACTGCTTCCTCCTGCTTCTACCCCTCCAGGCACCCCCAGATTGCTGCACCTGGGGCAGATGTACCCTTCTGCCCCCCCCCCCCCCAGATATGCCTCTGGGGCCATTCTCCAGGAAGGACCCATCTTCCTTGCATAAACGGAGGGGGGGGGGAGAGAGAGAAGAACCTTGGTGGGGACTGAACTCTCCTTGCAGCCTGGGTGGAAGGGCTGCAACACTTTATAGATTTGATGGCCTTATTCCTTATCCTGGCCCCCACCCACACCACCAGGCTGCATTTGGCTTCTGTACCAGAAGTAGAGGACAAAATGGCTCACCCCAAGGACTCCATGGGGGTGGGGGTGGGTTCCCAGTTCCAGAGGAGCCCCAAGGGGTCCCAAGGAGGAGAACCTCTCTGGCCAAGCCAAGAAGGGCCCCTTCTACCCTTAGTGAGCCCTTCTCTATCCCTTTGCAGGACCCTGGCACGGATCGCAAGAAGAAACAGAAGCTCAAGAAGGACAAGAAACACAAGACGAAGAAGAAAAGCCACTGAGGGTTGCCGTCACTCCCAGGTTCCTTCAATCTCTCCTTCTGTGAGTCCCCATCCCAGCCATACGGGAGGAGAGGGGAAACCCCCCCTGCCTCCCCCAGCACAGCAGAGCTGGCACCAACTTTGGACTCTAATTTAGCAGATTACAGATGGGCACGAATCACAGAACTGGGGGCTCACGCTGGTTCGTTGATCAGTCGGTGCTCCCCAGCCTTGCCTCTTCTGGTGGGCACATACTGAGAGGCAGCACCACAGGAGAGGCAGGGCTGAGAAGCACCAAACACCTCTTTGGCTGATCAATAAACTAGCACGAACTAACAGTTTGTGACCATTTTGACTACTGACAATAAAGCACCAAGTTTGCTGTAACAGACTGATGGGTTTCTCTGATTCTTGCGCTGGCCTTTTCTATAGCGTAGAAGAAATAAGCACCCTTCGAATGGCGGTGCCTGCTCTCCTTCTTTGAAGGCATGCCTAAGTGGCAGACTCACTCCTCAGAGCATTCGCCTTCCCTGCATCCTCTCCTCCCCCATCATGGTCAAGCTAAGCCATGCAGCTGCCCTTGCGAGGCCCCTGCTCTACTGGACGTTCTGCAAATGTTGACCGCAGACAGAGACCGCTGGTGGGGAAGCCGAAGGTGATTGTGAGCGAAGAAGCCTGACAGCCATGGCCAAAAGGCATCTCCTGTTTGGGGTGGCAAACTGCCTGGCAGAGAAGAGGACACCGTGGCCTTTTCCACCTTTTTTATTTGCCTTGTTGTGGGTTAAGCACAGGAGGAGAATGTAACAATGAACAGAGAAGCAAGCACCTTTTAAGAGCCGAGGGAGGGGAAGCCAGGCAGGCCCCCCCTCCACCTTGCACCCCAAATGTCTCCCACTGCAATAATACTGAGTCTCTCGCACGTAACTACTTAGACAGGCTGGAGAACTGTCCTGAAGGTGGGAGCCGTGGCTGAAGAGGCAGTTGAACCAAGTGGGAGGAGCGCCCTGGAAGCAAGTCCCAAGACGGGGCACGTTCTGCATACAGACGGAGGGAAGAGGAAGGCCTCAGTGGCCGCCAAAGGAGCCAAGTAGCCAAGGGCGAGTCAACTTAGAGAGGCCTGCCTCAGACACACACACACACACGCTTGCCCAGAGGCCAACTCCTTCCCAACCTACCCACAGATGTAACATATGCACTCCCGCTGCCCGTAGGTCCTCGCTATATACACCAACATACACGGTGGCCTGGCAGGAGGGGCGGGTGCTCAGGGCCACCTCTCTTCCCAGCGTGGCTGCCTCCGCTGCCCCCCCCCCCCGGGAACGAGCCAGCAGCCCCAAGGGGGACCGACCGCTCAATAGATGAGATGGAAGGTGAGCCAGTACATGAGGAGAGGCTGCAGGCCAGCCACGGCCATGGTCAGGTACATGCGGAGCTGGTTCCTGGTGCCCCGCACCAGCACGCCTTCCGCCGCTGCTTCAGACAGGATCTTCAGGCGCAGCGTCCTGATCTAGGAGTGGCAGGGATGGAGCAGGGGGGGAAAAATTAAGTGGCGTGGGGGAAGGAGAAGGATCGAAGCACCAGCAGCTCACGTGGGAGAATGCTTGTTGCCCTGGACCGTAGCAGGCAAGAGGCAAAATCTTGACTCAGCCATGCCGCATGCTCAGCCCAACGGACCTTGTGGTGTTACTGGCGGGAAGGGGATCCCGTCACTGGCCCAGGGCCATTGGAGGAAAGTTGAGATCTGCTGTAGGTACACATGATAATAAACCCAGGGCAAAACCCCCAGCTACCTCCTGGTGCCCACAGGGCCACGATTCCACTGAGGATAGGAAAGAGATGTTGCAACGCCCGCCCCACCCTAATGACTGGCCTCTTACCATGAACACCACAATGGTGAGACAGCACCAGCTCAGCAGGAGGTAGTAACCTGTCTTTCCAAAGAGCAGCCCAGCCAAGAGGCCGAGGATCATCCTGGCGAAGGAGGAAACGGGGTCGCTGAGGTCAAGGGCAGGAGGGCGTGCCCTTTCCCCAGGCCCACCACCACAGTCCAGCAGGGTGCAAGCAACCCCCCTCTCCCAGAAGGCGCAGGGCCTCAGCACCCGCCCCAGGCCTACTCACCCCACATACTTGTAACCCGAGAAGGCGACCAAGTCGATGGTGGACAAATCGGTGTTGACCGTCACGAGGTAGAGGCTGAGGAGGATGGCCAAGACCTCCACGATGAGCCACGCCAGGGCCGAGCTCGCCTGCAAGCCCAGCAGGTCTGGGGAGAACCTGCAAGGACGCGGCGGGAACGAGCGCTAAAAGAGCAGCCCGTCCTTCTTGGAGTTCCCGCCAGGGATGGAAGCCAGGGTGAAGAAAGTGCACCCCCAGCTAGCTCTCACCTGTTCTGTGTTCCCATGGCCAGTCCTGCCACCAGAATGTAGGTGATGAATGCCATGGCTGCGGAAGGACAAAAGGGTGTTAGCTTTGATACAGAGGCGGCCCTCGTGAGCCACAACACCCCCCACCCCAAGGCCTCCTCCTCCTCCATGCACCGCACAGAAGCATGCTCCCGAGCAGCCTTAGCTCTAGGCGTGCAAAGACATCGCTGTGTTCGCAAGGAGGGCCTCCCAGGGGGCCCCACGGCAACATGCCGTACCTGGAATATAGAGGTCGGGGGCATTGACATCGAAGCGTGGTGCCACAGGGGTGTCCTGCTGGTACTGCACCTGCCAGTCCTGCCAAAGAGAGCGAGGGTAACACACCTGCCAGGCTCCAGAGAAGCATGTGATTAACGAAGAACTGGAGGAACAAGAAGCTGGCATCGTGCATGTCATGGTTGCTTCCTGACTGCCCGGACAGCAAGATGGCACTGGGGAGGTATCAGTGGTGGTGGTGGTGGTGGGGAAAGGCACATGCAAAGGGCGAGGGTGCTGTTATATCTACATAGATGAGGTGGGGCAAGAGACGTCCGGTCAGACTGGTGGACAAGGTGGTGGATTTTTCCCCCCACAGCTGCAGAGGTATCTATTCCGCCAAACTGTCGGGCCCTCTTTCTGGCTCACCTCATGCAGGAAAGGGAAGAGAAGCAGCCCAAGCTTCTTGCCCACGTAGACCGTGTCCACTGCAAAGTAGTACTTCAGCTTGGTCACGGGGATGAAGCGATCAATCTGCCAGAGAGAGAGAGAGAGAGAGAGAGAGAGGCAGACGGACACATTGAAATGCACTAAGCAGATAATGGCAGCAATGCATCCCCTCGCCTGTAATTCCACCCCACCTAATGATGGTACTTTTTGCGTACTCTGCTCCCAAGCAAACAAAACCATTTGGAACCCCTCTCCCCCTTTTGCAAAAAGCTGGGTATTGGTGGATTAAAACCTTGTCCTACTCTAAATGCAAACAGTGCTCCAGGGAGAACTGCTGCATAGCTCAGTGGTTTGGGCATCTGATACATTGACAAAAAGGCTGGACTGAATGGTCTTTAGGGGTCCCGTCCTGCTCTGGATCACCCTGCAGTTTAGCCGTCTGACTGCAGAGCCAGAGGTTGGGAGCTGGACTCCCCCTTTCAGTATCCTTGATCACGGCTGCACTTGATGACCCAGAGGGGTCTCTCTCTCTCTCCCACCCCCAGCTCGGCACTTCTAAGACAATCAGGATCCTTAATAAACAACTGGACAGCCCAGGGGTTTCGGTCTCTGGTGGCAGAGTCCAAGGCTGGGGCTTCTGAAGCAGTGGTTCTCAACCTGTGGGTCCCCAGATGTTCCTGGACTGCGACTCCCAGAAACCCTTTTCCAGCCCAGCGAGTGGTGGAGGCTTCTGGGAGTTGCAGTCCAGGGACACCTGGGGACCCACCGGTGGAGAGCCACTGCTCTAAAGCGAGGATGAGAACTCTCCCAATGAGAGTTCATTCATTTAGTGCTGTGGTGCTCAACCTGTGGGTCCCCAGATGTTCCTGGGACTGCAACTCCCAGAAATCCTGGCCAGCTCAGCGAGTGATGAAGGCTTCTGGGAGTTGCAGTCCTGGATGATCTGGGGACCCATCGGTGGAGAACCACTGAATTGGGTCGCTCAGCGGTTCCAGCCTCTGCTTGAATAGCCACAGAGGTTGGGGGTTCGATCCCCCACTGTGTCTCTTTGACCAGGGCTGGATCCAGAGGGTCCCTTCCAGCCCCGCAGCTTTAGCATGATGATGATGATGATGATGCGACTCCCCCCTCCTGCCAAGAGGGCAGAGGCTCCCCTTCTCCCTCCCCCCCCCCAATTCCTCACGTTCCGGTCGACGAGCTCCTTGCCGTGGGTGGCCAGGCTGCTCCCGTAGGCGGCGGCGAAGGTGGAGACCGGGTCCGGCAGGAAGGGACCCCCGGCCGCGGAGGCGGTGCCGGTTCTGGGGGTGCTGCAGCTTCCTCCTCCTCCTCCTCCTCCTCCTCCGGGCAGGGTCAGGCGGGCGGCGCTCGTGTCCTCGAAGAGCCGGTGCGGGTCCGAGGCGGAAGCCGGCGGGCGGCGCTTGGTGGCTGCGGAAAGAAGGAAGGAAGGGGAGCCCGTCGGTGGGACGGTCGGTCCTGCCGGGAAAGCCCGCCGCCATCCCGCCTTCCCGGGTCCCTGCCCGACTCACGCATGCGCCCTGCGACCCCCGCAGCCGGGCCGTGGCTCTCCGCCATGTTCGCGGCGGCGGAGGCGGAGGCGTGGAGGAGGAGGAGGAGGAGGAGGAGGAGGGGGCGGGGCCCAGCCGGCTCCCGACTCGGACCAATGGGCGCGCGCCGGCGGCAGGGGCTATCCAATCCGCGAGCCGCGAGCCGTCGTCACGTGCGCGCCGTCGTCACGGGGGGGGACCCCGCCTCCTCCGCTGTGGCCGCCGCCGCCGGGCCGCTCCCTGAGGAGTCGGGACGCCGAAGGGATGGCACAGCGGGGCGGGGCTTGGAGGGCGGTTGCTAGGAGACGACAGAGAGATAGAGAGAGGGGGGGGAGAGGAGGAGGAAGAAGGCAACCCGGCTGACCGAGGCGCATGCGCACTCCGGACTCCATGTTGACGCCGGATTCGCTTCTGGCAAATGGCGGCGTTGTCGGGGGGGGGGGGAAGAGAGGAGGGACGCGTTCGGGGGAAGTGACGTCACTGGGGCTCCTCTCACTCAGGCCAAGGAAGAAAGTGAGCCAAAGTGTGTCAGCTTTCGGGTTCTTCAGGTCTCTTCTTCTTCGTGTGCTTCGCTGGGATCCGGCAGAAGCTCAGATAGATATTGTTTTATTCCTCATTATGTTTTTATTATTGGATTGTTTATTTATTGTGTGCCTTGATTGATATTCGTGCAACTTTATAAACCACCCAGAGTAGCCGTGCAGCTAGATCAGGGGTGGCGAGCCTTCGGCCCGCCAGATGTTTTGGACCGCAACTCTAAGAATCTAGCTCAGTGAGCTAGATGGAGCAGTATATAAATGTTATAAATCAGGCATGTCTAAACTTCAGCCCTCCAGATGTTTTGGACCGCAACTCCCACAGTCCTTTGCCATTGGCAATCTAAGCTTAGAGTTGCGGTCCAAAACATCAAGAGGGCCGAAGTTTGGACATGCCTGGTCATAAATAAATAAATAAGCACAAGCTGCCTTTGAAACAAAACAGGCGCCCTTTTGGAGAGCCAAAGCAGGAGCCCGGGTTTGGCGGCCTTTCCTTTTGCCGGAGGAAAGAAAGGCTGGTGATCCCCGCGCGTCCCTTCCCTTCAGGCCCAGGAAGGGCCCCCCAACCCCCATAGTCACCTCTCGAGAAGAAAAGACCAGAAAGTTCGGTCCTGCAAGCTTCAATCCCAGGTAGCAGGCTCAAGGTTCACTCAGCCTTCCATCCTTCCGAGGTCGGTAAAATGAGGACCCAGCTTGCTTGCGGGGGGGGCAATGTGTAGCCTGCACATTATAATTAAAATTGTAAACCGCCCAGAGACTACTTGTAGTGGTATGGGGTGGTATATAAGCAGAACACTTTGCTTTTGCTTTGCTTTGAAAAGAAATTCCTCTTGTGAACCATGAGATGTTGGATCATGTATTCCTCTTCCCCCTTTAAATATAGGGTTAACTGCCTTGCCTGGCTTCCGTGGGCAGATGATGACAGCTCTGTTTCCACTACCCGAGTTAAGAGGGACTCTGCGTTGGCCTGGCCTTGGTTATGAGATGCCTGTGGACACATGGACCGAAGCTGAATGCCAAGCAGGATAAAGGCACAGAGGTGGTGGTAGACCTGCAGAGCCGGAAGGGACGCTGCAGATCATCCATTCCTGCCCTTGACAAGGAGGCAGAGGCGGGGAATCAAATTCCCGACCTCTGGCTCTGAAACCAGAGACTAAAACCAGCAAGTTATCTAACTGTTTAGGGTTGGACAGCTAGCTCTCTTGCTTTTTTGCCTTCCTGGGGAAAGTTGGGAACATGTTATGTGGATTATGGCGTACTAGCATGTAGAGAGGTACATTTCGAATACATGTAAATGGAAAATTGGGGGAGAAAATATACCCCCCCCCAATTTCCTTCCAAAGTTTCTGAAAATTTTACATCTCTATTAGGGTGTGGTGCATACACAAAAAGTGTGCTTGTCATAAGGTTTTGTTCCTCTGCCCTCTGAGCCGCTTTACTGCTGACCTGTCCGGAAGTTGACTCTTGGCCATTGATTGGGCATCTTCTCTTGTTGTTCACCTGCTTGTTCCCCACCTGTTCACCTAGGCCTAGGAGGATAATTGCAAGCCAAGCAGCTGTGGCTGCCCCTCCCTTCTCCCCCAGGGTAATGACCTGTAGCCCAGCGTCCAGCCTTTGCCCTCCCTTGAATCCTGCCCTGCCGCCCAGACCCGTCTTTGGGAGCGAGCGAGCCGTTCACCTCTTCCCCAGTTCTTCTTGTTTGCCCAGAAGCGCTTCCTTACTAGGAAAGATGGGGAGGGAAGCTGACGTCCGTCGTGGGACACAAGGCAGCCTTTTGTGCCGAGGGATGGAGGGAAGCTCGTCATGCCCCATGCTTGTGCTGTTTGAAGTCCACTTCAAATGGGAGGTGGGGAGTGAAGAAAGAGAGAAGAGGGAAGACTATAAAGCTGGCTTCAGCTTTAGGGCATGATGGGGCATGGCGTTGTCCTAGCATATCAGCTGCTTTGTGCCTGCTGGCCAGCCTGCCACCGGTCAGAATAGAAGCAAACCATTTTACTGCCACTGCTGCCCTTACCTAGAGAGGACGGTCTCCTGGTCACAGTTATTCATGCTTTTATAACCTACACACACAAACCAGATTTCTGCCTGGAACTGATCATAGCCCATTCATCTGGTCCTGTGTGTTTCAGTTTCCACGCTTTAAGTCTGGAGTGGCTTGTTAACGTCTACATGGTTATGCGTTTGCCGGCTGGCTAGCTCAGTGGTTTAGGTCTCTAGCTGCAGAGCCAGAGGTTGGGAGTTTTAGGGTGCGTGCTGTGAGTAGAGCCAGCCTGTGTGGCTTTGGGCAAGCTGCACACTCCCAGGATGCCTTCCGGGGTGTGCGTGTGTTAAACCTGAATATTGTCTACTTAGAAAACCTGGAATAGGCTTGCAAAAAGTCAGAGTTAACTATTGGTGTGGTGTGGTGTGTGTGTGTGTGTGTGTGTAAAAAAGCCTGGAGACCAGGTACTTCAGATACAACTGTAGGGTTAACTGGCATAGGTTTTGTTTTGCTTTGTTTTGTGTACTTTCCCGTTTGGCGTCCTGTCCTGTTTAGCTTTGTTCTCTCTTGCTTTGTTTACGGATACTGTATCTGCAACAGTATCACTTGATCTGCTTTTTTTAAAAAAAACTGCTGTTACTTTTAATGTGTTTTTGTTTCACTTTGGCATGTTTTTGTGGTAATTAACCTTGGATAACATGTAAAGAAATGTGGATTACACATTTTCAGAAGGAAAACAAAAGGACGATTGTGTTCACATCCCTCTTGGCAGTTTTGCAAGTTCCTTCCAGAGGGGCTGAAAAGAACCACATTGGAAATCTTTTAGCAGCTGTGGTCCTTGGAAGGCCAGCCTTTTTCAGAAAAAAATTGATCGTCGCTGTCTCATTCGTCTTCCAAGGAGCTTTCTCTGGTTGTGCCTCTCCTGATTTTTACTTCAGAGAAACTTGGGCGGGGAAGCTAGAAACCGGTCCAAGTTTTCACATGAGCATCACAGCTGAGTGAGCTGCCAGATTTCCCCCCCTTATACTTCTGGAACAGTCGAACCACTACCCCACATTGTATCCACCCCCACCCCCAGTTGTGAAAGCAACTAAGCCTTTGCAGTTCTGTTAGCCTGCATCTCTGCAGCTATCATTTCTTCCTTTTAGACCAGGCATGCCCAGACTTCGGCCCTCCAGATGTTTTGGACCACAACTCCCACAGGCCTTTGGCATTGGCAAGCTAAGCTTAGAATTCTGGGAGATGTGGTCCAAAACATCTGGAGGGCTGAAGTTTGGACAAGCCTGTTTTAGCCTTTATGATGAAGTGGGTTGCCCCCTCCAAAATAAGAAAGTAATCTACTGGACTCTTAAATAACAGAGATTCTAACTGTGGCCTAATTGTTTGTATTTCTGTCCCATTAGCTGCATTAAAGCATTGGGCGTCTATGCCGGTTCCCCTCCATGGAGCCCTCTGGCTTGAACTGGAAAGGGGAGTGCCATAGTCCAGCTGCAACCCAGTTTTTTTTGGGGGGGGGGCTGTGCCGGGAACATGCTGTGCCTGTATGTACCTGTTCTCTGTCCGCTGCCCTCTGTGCCCCCTTTTTGCTGAGCCACCAATCTCTTCTTCCTCTGCTGATGCCTTTTTGTCAATAGACGGTGGACTGTCGAACTCCTTGGCCTGGGGAATTCTCCCGGGAGCCTCCTTGCTGTGCTGTCCCGTTGGGAGAGGACCCTGGCCATGTCAGGGCCATGGCCTGGCGGGGAATTATCTGTTCCTTGCTGCCTTCCTGGCCTGTCATGGTGGCTGCTTATCTCTGGCCTCCGTCCCCCTCCGTTGATCCCTCGCTCCTCTCCAGCTCCTTCCGAGTCGGTTTCCTGCTCTCACAAAAGTATTGCCAGTCCTTAGTCCCCTTGGCACTGAAAACTAAAGTCTGGATAGCAGCTTTAAAACTGCCTTCTTGCTGCCGCTTTATTAGGGCTTTCATGGATTGCAGCCTGCTTCTTAGAAAGCATGGCGCTTCACCCCGGAAGTGCAGGGTGGTGACATGCTCAGTGTACATGGCTGGTTGGGGATGGGATGAGGGTGCCGCTGGGTATAAAAGTGGCGGCATTATAACACTGGGCATAGGCTAAATGATTGTTGGCCAAAACGGTCATATCCTGATAGTAAGTGAGGGGTCTGAGACATGATAAGCATCCGTGATCTGATACAAGCATCTGCTCTGCAGCTTCTCCTTGCGATTGGCCTCTGAAGTTGTAAAATGGATGGGCCCCGTGTTCAAGTGGCTGGCCCACCCCCCGCCCCCCGCCCCTTGCAGGCCAGAAGACCATCGGCGGAAGGGCTGTAGCCTGACCCACCTGTAGGACCGACAGAGTTGCCTATAGCCAAGTCCTTGTCCTACAGTGGTGTGTGCCCTTCTGCCCGGGCCCAGCTAGGAGAGAAGCTAACGCACAGCCGTGTCAGAGAACATGGCGGCTGCTCCTTGGTTCCTTCAATGCTTCTTTTCTCTCCCACTGCCAAGGAAGATCCCTGGATGTCAAGCCTTGAGGAGAAGAGGGTGTGTGGGGGGGGAAGAGTTAGCACACAGAAGCACTTCTTTGTGGCTGAGCCACAGCTTTGCTCACCTGGTACCTCCTTTACATTCATTGGAGCATTTGCTTGTGGGGTGGGGGGTGGGGAACCTCTCCCAGGTTTTTTAGGGATGCTTCAAATGACCTCCCGGCTAGACTCTTGTAATGCGCTCTATGTGGGGCTATCGATGAAAAGCCTCAGGATACTCCAACGGGTCCAAAATGCAGCAGCCAGATTGCTGACTGGGGCAGGGTACAGAGATCACATTACGCCCCTATTAAAGCACCTCCACTGGCTGCCAATCAGCTATCGGGCATAATACAAGGTGCTGACCTTAACCTACAAAACACTGTACAGCCTGGGTCCTAGCTACCTCAAAGATCGAATCTCACAGTCTGAACCGACTTGGGTGTTAAGGTCATCAGGAGAAGCCCTTCTCTCCATCCTACCACCCTCACATCTTGTGGGAACCCATGAAAGGGCCTTTTTGGCTGCTGTGCCCAGACTCTGGAACTCCCTCCCACTAGAGGCCAGGACTGCCTAATCTCTGATGTCTTTCTGGAAACAGGCAAAGACCTTTCTCTTCAGGCAAGCTTTCCCAGAATGATGGTCTACCTATTTTGTGTCTTTTATATGAATCTACAGGATCACATAGACTTTGTGTTTATAACAGTCCTGGACTTGTCCACGGCTAGTATTTTGGAGGCTGCCTTTGATTAGGTGGGACTTTGGGCCCCTCCCTCCCCCCCACCTGTCCCTTTTCTCCCCCTCCTGGGAGGAGCTGCTCCACTTGGACCCAGGACTTTCTGCCAACAGAATTTTGGCCCATTTCCAGGAGAGCATCTGAGCACAGTTCCCTAGAGGGACTCCCATCCTGGTATCTGGAAGTTGAGTCATGGCTACTGGACTTCTTTTTTGAGAGATAGAAACGTTTCACTGTTCATCCAAACAGCTTCATCCTGGTACTAACTCCAGCTGGCCCAGTCATGATCCAGTGTGTCTAGGATAGTGCCAACTGCTGCACAGGTGACCCTGCAACAGGTGTGGCTGTGCCTCTGCCCATCCCCCTGGGCCCAGAGACATGCTTCAACCCCACTTTCCTGCCCTGGGTCTGGATTCCCTCCCCCCTTGCTCTGAACCAGGCATGCCACTGCCAGACTGGGATGTATTCCTGGCTGCCACAAATGCCCTTGCTAGCATGCCATTTCTTGCCCCCACGGGGCTCTGAGCCCTTGCCCCAAGGGAAGCACTGTTGCCCCGGAAGCTGTCCCGCTGGAATGGGACAGAACGGATTTTCAGGTGTCTTTGGGCACCCTTGGAAACGTTGAGCCTGGGACAGAAGGGGGCGTCCTCCCACCCTCCTGGGGAGGAGGGCTCTGCAACCCAGGAACCTTGGCGTCGGTGGGATGGCAGCTGCCCTAAGGTGTCTGTACTACAATGGCCAAGGTGGAATTCATCGTGGGCTCTGGCCACCTTCCCACCGGGCCGCCAAGTTTATTTCCTTCGGGAGGGTGTAACGGGGAGACCGCCTTGCCGGGCCAGGTGGGAGTTAGAGCGAGTCCCCCCGGGCCGGTCTCCCAGCTGCTCCAAACTCAGCAGCCGGCCAAGCACTCCCCAGCATAGGCAGAGCGAGGGCGGGCAGCTGCTTAGGAGCCGAGGAGTGCCCCGGCCGCCTGCTCTGGGTGCCCCCCCGGGACAGGGCGCTCCACCGGCGCTTCCGTCGGGGATTCGGGCAAGCCAGGCGGAGGGCGTCGGCGTCGGCGTCTCTTCCTCCGGGCGCCCCCCCCCCAACCCCGACCGGCTCCTGCCAGGTGCGGCCGGAGTCGGCCCCGGCTCCGCCCGACGGGAGGGGCCTGGTCGCGGGGGCCGCCTAAGAGGCTTGGGCGCCCGGACGAAGACGGGGTGGAGCGAGCGGCTTTGGGCGCCCGGTCCCCGCGCCGGAGAGCCGCCTCCGCCGCCTCCGCCTCTGCTGCTGCTGCAACCGCTGGGCTGGGCTCTGGGCGATGCGTCGCTGCGCGGTGCTGGCGTTCTTGGCGCTGGCCTACGCTGGCTACCTGCTGCTGGGCGCGCTGGTCATCTCGGCGGTGGAGCGGCCCTACGAGAGCCGCCTGCGCGCCGAGCTGCGCGCCCTGAAAGCCGCCTTCCTGCGCCAGAGCCCTTGCCTGCCCGAGGAGGCCCTGGAGCGCTTCCTGGGCGCCGTCCTCAGCGCCAACCGGCACGGCGTGGCCCTCCTCCTGCGCAACGGCTCCGCCGGCGCCGCCGCCCCGTCCAACTGGGACTTCGCCTCCGCTTTCTTCTTCTCCAGCACCTTGATCACCACCGTCGGTGAGTTGGAGGACCGCCGGGCAGGCAGGCACCGGCGCCGCACCGCATCTCCCGGGATGGCTCTGCCCCCCCCCCCCGGCGCTCTCTCTTGCGAGTCCCTCCCGCGCAGGAGCCCCGAAACCTGCCCGGCTGGAGGTGTAGCTGCTTTGCAGGACGCGCCAAACTCAAGTCCCGAGAGAGAGACCGCCTCCCTGGGCGGCTTTTCAAACCCCGTGTATTCATCCTCGGTTCCCAGGGCGCCTCTTCCCGTTCCACAACGCGGGGTTCAAGGCCCCCGTTTCCCGCTGGGAGGAGAGTCCGCCCGCCGCCAGCTTCGGGGTGTGGGTGGGTGGGTGGGTGTTGGTGCTCTTGGGCTTGCCTCCCCTGGGACAAACTGTTTCCCCTTAATCATGCCTCTAATCACAAGAACTGATCATGAGAGCTCCTCCTGGGTGGCCCCTGGGCCGGTTCTTCTTCCTCTTTCCTCCTCATACCTTCTTCCTGTTCTGTTAACTCCTTTGGACGACAAGGAAAGGTCTGTTCCCTTCTCTTCCCTTTTGGGAAACCCTGGAGGGTGTTTCTAAGCTGCCCTACCAGAGGGTAAAAATGTGAAAAATGATAATCTCTTAAGGAGCATTTCCCCCACCCCTTGGTCCCGGATCAAAACAGGAAAAGCTTCCAGAAGGTGAACTCTGATGATATCTGGCAGGATAATATTTCTCAACGCAGGGCCCCTCTTGGCCTCCAACTCCCATCTGTGGAGGTTGATGGGGTTGCAACTCCAGAACATCTGATTTGGGGGGGGGGGCTGTAATTTGCCCAGGGAGTGCCAGTATGTGGCCCAAAGATGCCTGGATCATTGGACATCTTGAGACACTGAGCCCAGGGCAGTATCTGCCACTTGACCCCTGCAGTTCACAGGGTCCCTCTTGGACCAGTTGGCTGCTGTGGCTCAGCTGAAGTTGGGGGGTGGGGTGGGGCGGAGGGGAGTGACAGGTGCATGCTCCCTTCTTCCCTCTGCCTTCCAGTAGTAGGACACTGTTTATGGGCGGGAAGGGTTAATTGCAGCCAGCTGTAGTGTTTGTATACAGGGCGGAGGCGAGAGCTCCAGGGCTGTGTCTTGTTTTCTCTCTGGGAGCTGCTGCCCAGGGAGCCACATGCCTGCCTCTCCAATAACTTGCATCCTGTTTTTTGTCCAGATGGGTGCAGGGAGGGACCTTGAGCTGATTGGTTGCCCGACTCTGCTCAAACCCTGGAACAGGCCGTGGACCGTAGCAGGGCTGGAGGAAGTGGCTGGGACTTGAACGCAAGGTGGAAAAGAGACCTCGTCACTTCTCTCTGAGTGACGCTGCACCTTGCCATTGGCCTAGAAAGGGTCCGAATACAATCCCAGGCACTTTGGATTCGGCTGGTTTCCCCCAAAGGGATTCCCTAGGGGCCTGGGGCCACCCACATCCCTCCTGTCCCGGAGAAGTCCCCTCTCCTGCCGCCCCCCCCCCCCCGGGAATGGGCCTGGTGGGATGGGAGCAGGGGAGCTGCCCCTCCAGCTCATCTTTTCCACTTGCTCCCTGGCCTAGAGAGGATGCCGTCTTCTTCGGCAGGAAATGTATGGCCATAGAAAAAGGTGTTGCACAAACACAAACGGTTCTTTCGTGGCCTGAAGCCAAGAGAAAGATCTGCCCGTCTTCCTCTTCCGTCCACCTGGTTCCTCAGCAGCCTCCACAAAAAAAACACCCCAGTTGCTCCACCTTCTGACAGGCGCTGGCCCTTTACCAGTGGTTCTCAACCTGTGGGTCCCCAGATGTTCCTGGACTGCCACTCCCAGAAGTCTTCATCACTAGCTGAACTGGCCAGGATTTCTGGGAGTGGCAGTCCAGGAACATTTGGGGACATATTAGGTTGAGAGCCACTGCCCTTGACTGTGAGGAGGAGCCCTCGGTGTGCTCTGTTCCACCACCTCTCTTGACAGGTTGGTGGGTGGTAGTGGCTGGCAAAGCCAATTCCCCTCTGCTGCTCAGCCTCCTGGATCTGGCACCCTCCACCCCCTGAGGAAATAGCAGGGGGATAAAACCCACATTTGCTTCCTCTCGGCATGGCAGACTTCCAAATATCCTCTGTGCAAACCCCTTGAGTGGCCTGGTCTGGTGGGTGTCCCTGGATGGGGCCAGGGAAAGCTCCACCCCTCTCCCGTGCAGATTTTGGGGAGAGGTGGGGACAGAGAAGGCCTGAACTAGCCTGCCCGTGAGATGGATGAGACCCCCCAGCAACCCCAGAGGAGGGACAGCTTCTGTCTCATTGACTCGTCCTCTGTAGTACCCAGGGGAGTCAGCACAGGCGGCCTCAGATGCCTCTTGCTGGCATCCTGTACAGGCTGTGTTGGCTTGTCATCTCACACCCACACCGGCTGTGGGAGAGGCCATGCCACGTCCTGCCTGGAGAGGAGGGAAGCGGCTCAGAGGGAGGTGCCCCATCCACATATGGTGATACTGAGAGCTGTGGCTGCAGAGAAAGTCTCTCCAGCTGCATCCTTCTAAGTTGGGGCTCGGCCTCCCCTGCCAAGAGATCAGGCATCCCTGATTGGCACAGAGTAAACTCTGCCCAGTAGCTGGGGAAGAGGTCGTGGCAAATGCCAGAGGGGATTAAGCATGGAAGCTAAGGATGGCTGGCAGGCGGCCCAGGGGAAGTCCTGCACGCCCCCATCCCTTGCCTAGCCTCTCTCCCCTTCTTCTCCTGCTTACCCAAAGGGAGAAACCCCCCCCCCAATTTGCAACTTTGAGTTTTGTTTGGTTAAAGGGATCTGACGGCAAAACGCCCCTGCAGCTGGGCAATGGGGCTAGGAATCCCAGCGCCCCCCGCCTGTGGTTCATGGCCGCCTGCTGATGTTCAGGGTGATCCCTTTCCCTCCTCTTCCCCGCAGGCTATGGTTACACCACCCCACTGTCAGACGCCGGGAAGGCTTTTTGCATTTTCTATGCCCTGTTGGGCGTCCCTTTCACCATGCTGATGCTGACGGCCACCGTGCAACGCTTGGTCAGCACCTTCACGTCTGGGCCCCTGGACTACCTGGACCGGCGGTGGGGGTACAACCGCCGGGCCCTCTCCTGCGGGCACCTCCTGCTGCTGTCGGCGGTGGTGCTGGTGGCGTTCTTCCTGGTGCCGGCAGCGATCTTCAGCCAGCTGGAGGAGTCTTGGACCTATTTAGATGCTTTCTACTTCTGCTTCATCTCCCTTTGCACCATTGGCCTCGGCGACTATGTCCCTGGAGAGAAGCCGGACCAGCGACTACGGCCCCTCTACAAGGTCTCCGTCGCAGGTAAGCCTCCCAGCTGGAATGGGAGAAGTCACCGACAGGGCTGGGTTGCCCTGCCAACTCTGCATCTCAGCCATGTGAGAGGAGCCAGGAGGCACTTTTCCTTTGCATATGAAAGCTGGGGTCCTCGGACTCAGCTCTGCTGCAGTCCACGCCCACAGCCCTGGTCTGTGCCATGAAGGGGCTAGAGTGTTAGATTGGGCCCCCCGGGGGCCACAGAGTGCAGCTGCTTCTCTGGGAAGTCCAAAGAGGGCAGCTTTGCTGTGTTTCTGCTGGTTTTCAGGCCGGGAGACCCAATTCTAACTGAGCAGCTGTGCTGGAAGGAGACAAAACCTTGCCATGGTGTGGAAAGGTCCCGGGGGGGGGTCACTGTCTCCCTGTCCCTTGCATTCTGGAAAATGGACGTTTGGGCTCCTTGTGCTATTTGGAGCAGGGGAAGGAACGGAGCGCAGGCCTTGTGACTCACGAATCGGCATGAAAAACCTGGCGGAGGAGGAGTGGGTGGGCAGGGCGCTTCCCTGGAGCCACCAATGCCTGCCTGGCTTCCGTAATCTCAGAAGCCCCTCTTCTTCAGGTGTTGCCCTTCAAATCCCAGGGGGTGGGTTGTTGAACTGGCCCCTTGTACCTGGGAAACACATCAAGCGGCCCTCCTGGGTCTGGCCCTGTCTCCCATAGGCTGCTGCGGCAAAGGCAAGGGCAAGCGGGAGAAGGAAGGGGAAGGGGAAGAGGTGTTGGTGGCTGGCAGCAGTGGAGAAGGAAGTTCCTTCCTCCTGGGACTTCTTCACCCACGAGTAAAAGCTCGAGGGAAGGAAGGGGGTGACCAGCCTTGTGGAGGGGAAATGTCTCCTGGCAGCTGCTGGGTCCAGTTAGGAGGACAAACGGGGAGCCCTGTGCATGTCCTGCGCCCACACTCCCCTCCCCTCGCCTCTCCTCTCCCCCCAGTGTATCTGCTCCTGGGCCTGACAGCGATGCTGCTCCTGCTCCAGACCTTCCACAAGCTGGCCGAACTCCACGGCCTCTCAGACCTGGTCTTGCTGCCCCAGGACCGGCCCCAAGAGGAGGACTGTGACCGCATCCTCGAGGAACAGAACCACCCCTCCTCGGAACCGGGGCCGAAGGAGAAGACACCGGTGCAGCCCAATGCGACAGCTCACACCGGCTACTCCTCCATCAACAGATAACCCGCCTGGAGCCCTCGAGCGATCGTGGGTAGGTGGGGGGTAAGTGGGGAGAGACCTCTGGCCAAGCCATCAATGCCCTGTTGGAGGCTGGCTGGTTGACCTTTGCCACTACCAGGGAGAACCTCCAAGCTGGCCGGCCTTTTCCTCCTCTGTGCCATATAATCCCCATGCCTGTCGCCGTGCTCCGTCTACCACTTCAGACAGCTTTCCTTCCTGTGCCTGGCGGAGAATGACCGGGTGTTCGATTCCACTGGTCATTTTCTTGCTCTTTTTTTGGGCATAGGACATAAAAGCCTAGCTTTTCAGAGCAAAGGAATACCAAGCCATTTCTCGGGGGGGGGGCTATGCCTCTTCAGTTCTCTCTCGGTAGGAGTGTTGTTTAGAAAGAAAATTGCAGATGAAAGCAGGGACTTTTCCTTACTTCATCCTGAAAAGAGGAAACCAGGTCACTCTGCAGCTGTGGAAGGGTAGAATACACTTCCCTTTCCCCCCATGCTAAAGGTAAACTCTTAAAGCTTAACTCATGTTGCTGGCCAGGATGGGACCAGCACAAATGACTACACTGACACTATTTATTGAGGGTGGGTCATTTCCTCACTGGAGTCTCTAGTAGGAGGCTGGGTGCATCGAGGGTGCCACTGGTGAGGGTTACGTCGCTTCTGCACCATCTACTCCCCCACTTCCCTGGTTTCTGGATTTTCTGGCTACAAAAAAGGGTTTTTAACCTCCCACCAAGTTCCACCCCCCCCTACGACCACCAAGATAAGCTTTGCAAGAATTGAGCTGCAGCCTCCCGCCTCCTGCTTCAGGAAATGCCACTGAAGAAGGAGGATTCCAGAAACCCACCTGGGGAGAGTGGAGGTCCTCCGTGCCAGGCCCTGACAACGCGAAACATTCTTAAAAATGTATGGTACTATAATACTCTGTGTGGAATGAATGGGAAATATTTAAGCAGCTGGCCTGATCCTTTTGCTGTCAGTGGCAGGAGGAAGTGGACGGGCAGTCCGGAGAGGAAAACATTCTGAAATCATTTTTCCCCCCTGGGGGATGCCTCATTGCTGGGATGGTGTTCACAGTCCAACCCCATCCCCCCCCCCCCCCCGCAGCCCTTGAGTCTCCTCCAAAGTGACGCCAATCTCACTTTCTTTGGTAGAAAATGTTTATTGGTTCCAGTAACAGCAGTGAGGTGGCTATGACAGTGCGGGGGTCCTCGTGGCCCATGGATCTGGGAAGCTCCGTCTTTTCCCCCACCCTCGCCAAAACTGGTAGGGAGACGGACGACCTGCACCCTGATATCGAGGGGAGCTCAGAGGGAGATGGGATGGGAAAAGAGCCCACACCTTTCTACTCCTGTCCCTCCCTGCGGAGGCAAAAGGTCTCAACCGGCAGGTGGCAGGACCGGCGGGAAGGACAGCCCCCCCTCCTCCACCGCCCCCCCCCCAGGCAAAACGCCTTCCAGTTGCAGGAGAAGTCAGGTGGCTTTTGGTTTTAATACTGTAAAAAATACATATAAAATCCTGGAAGGGGTGGGGGTGGGGAGTGAGTGGAAGGTGTGTGCGGGTTGGGGTGGAGGAGTAGGTGGGAAAGGCAGGGAGGGGGACAGCTCAGCTTCCAAGGGAGACACCCCCCACACACACCGGAATTCTCTGTCTTTTCCACCCACCTCCTTGGCTAATGATGGAGACTTGGATCTTATTTGGGGCTTTCTGGCTGTCTCCCCCCTGCCCCTTCTCTGCTCTGTCCCCACACCTTGCTACCTGTAAAAAGGTGGGGCAAAATCACCCCCTCTTCCCAGAATCAAGGTGGCACGCTCCTTCTCTCTTTGGGGCTTAATTACCTCCCCAGATTCTGCATAAGCGCTCCACCAATGTCCGTCCTTCCTTGTGGCCCTCCTCCATCCATCTGTCCACCGCCCCCTCCACCCTCCGCTGTATGGGAGAATTGGGGAGCAGCCTGTGGCACCCTTCCCCTCCCCTCCTGCCCTCCCCTCCTTTCCCAGTCTATACAAAGTAATAAATATTCTGCACAACCTGCCCCAGCGCCTCTGCAGCTCAGGCCCGGCTGCGAGGAGCAGGGGCGCAGCGGGGGGGCTGGCCAAGGGGCACCATGCCTCGTGGGCACAAGCACTGGTAAAAGCCGTCCGTGTTGAGGCATCGCCCGCCCGGGCAGAGTCCCTCCGTCTCGTTGCATTCGTCAATATCTGTAGGGAGAGAGCGGAGCCAGGAGTCAGAGGGCAGGGGGGGCACGCCGGGGGAGGGGGCGCACAGGGACATCGGCACAGGGCAGGTCGGTGGCCAGTGCCTGAGCTGAAGTCCAGCTGGACAAGGAGGGAGGGGGAGGGAGGAGAAGCAAGGACCAGAGGTTGGATGAAGCAAGCTATGAACTTGGGGGCGGGGGTGGAGTTGGAAATGGGTTGAAGGTCTCACCAACGCAGGACATGCGTGTGGGGTCCAGGCGATAGCCATCGTGGCAGTCACAGGTGAATCCGTCGGCCACACGGACGCATCGCCCGTTCTCGCAGCCGCTCAAGATCCCACATTCTTCGGCCTGGAGATCGCCGAAGCTTTCGAAACGGCCTGCGGAGGGGTGGGGGCGGGGTGGGGTCAGAGGTCCCTATGGCCTCCCACACCCCCTGCCCCCCTTTTGGCTCCTCTGCGCCGCCCATCATGGACTCTTGGGTTTCCACCAGACCAGCCACCTCAGCCATTCCGCAGCCCATCACCACCTTGTGCCATCAGATCAGTTCCAACTTATAGCAACCAGGGTTTCCTTGTTAGAGAAGATCTAGCAGTGGTTGCCCTTTCCCTTCTTCTGGGCTCGCCCTGGGACTATTGTGCAGCTTGCCCAAGGCTACCCAGGCTGGCTCTTCTCCCTTACACCACAGGGAGGCATCAGATCCCCCAACCTCTGGCTCTCTGCGGTCAGTGGCCTCAACCACCGTTTGGTGGCATCTAAAATCCTAAAATGATTTATGGGCAGCAACCTGGTCCGTGTGAAGACAGGGCTACCATCCCATGAAAATCTTAAGCCAAATAAAACATGCTGTGGGTACCAGAAGATTCTTGGGTGTTCATTCCTCTGGAAGAACTGATGGGTTGCCTCAACCCCCTTAGGATTTTTAGTTTTTAAAAAAATGCCATGGCAAACATCATACCACCCGCGGGGAATCCACTCACCGTAACCTTCGCTGGCCCGGCCTGGACGTTCCGAGTAGGATCCCCCACTCCTGCGCGAAGGGTATTGCCAGTCCGGCTCAGGGGGGCTACGGGGCCGGTATGACCCCCGGGAATGCTCAGGTGGGGCCTCGTGGCGGGTCTCGGTGTAGGAAAGGTCCTCGAAGTCCGTGGCTTCGTAGGGCGAGGGGCCGTAGAGGGAGTCACGGGGAAAAGGGTCGTAGTCCGGGAGCCGCGGGCCAGGCCGGGGTAGAGGGGCGAAGATCTCAGGCCCGTAGGGTAGGTACTCTCCACCTCCGTATTCAAAAGGCAGCCCCAGGCTTCCAGGACTTACTGGGCCATAGCTGGGAGGACGTAGGACATTGCAGAGGGCTTCAAAGTCATCTGAGGGAGAAAGGCAGGAGTGGGGAAGTGGGTGGGGAATTTCAGTGCATCTCGTTCAAGTGGGCTTGTATGGCTGCTCCATTGGCCACCCAGATGCTCTTTACTCAAGGTGGGCACAAACTAGTTCGTAAAGGTGGAAGCCCAGGTGTGGCTGCTGCTCCCTACCCACCGCCTCTTCAACTGATCAGCCATTCACCAAGCCTGGCTTGCCTCCTTTTCATTCCACCTCCTGGGCTAATCTCCCGGTCATGAGCAACAGCACAGACTTCTCTGCCCTGCCTCCTTTTTCCCCCCTGAGTGGGAGATTAGCCAAGAGGGTGGGGCAGAGAGAAGCCTGAGCTGTTGCTGGGAGTGGAAGACGAGTTGAGGAAGTGGAGGAAGCAAGAGTGGTGGGCCTTGCGAGTGGTTGAGGGGAGGGAGCAGGAACACCTGTGCTGACACCTTGACGAATCAGGACAAACTGGGACGAACCTGCCTGTGCCCATCTCTGTTAAGATCCAGCAATCTCTGCTGGTGGCTCTCTGTATTGGGTGGCCCTTCAAACCCTAAAAAAGAGGTCTCTCCTTTAGCAGCTTTTCAGACAAAGGCACGTGGGTACCCTACCCCCGCCCTCAAACACACGGGTACCCAAGACGTCCCTCCTGGCGCATTCTTTACTCTTTCTCAGGAAGGGAGGACTCACCCGAGTCCCTGGTTGGGCACAGGGCACAGTCCATGCTCCAGGCTTCCCCGAAGAGGCAGCAGCACTCGGTGTAGGTGACCTGGCGGTCCAAGCGGGGGCGGCTGCACACCAGGTCGGGCCCCACCTCCTGCCAGCAGACGGCCAGGTTGTCATCTGGGAGGGGACGGAGAGCAGGAGAAGAGAGTTACCCAGGGAGGAAGCAGGCAGCGGGACTCTCCCAGCAGGCACCCACCCGTGGAAACCTTTGGCTCTCCTGGACGCTTGTCCAAGGGGAAGCAGCGCCTAAAAGGAGGGGGCGCTTTCAAAGTGGGTGCGAGTGGGAGGCATGGGTGGGCTGGAGAGAAAGAGCATTCTGTGCAGGCCACACTTTAAGAAGGACGCGGACAAATTGGAGCGAGTTCAGAAGAGGGCAAGAAAGAGGATCAGGGGGCTACAAGGGAACTGTGAGGAAAGCCCAAAAGAACTGGGCACGTTTAGGCTGGAGAAAAGGAGACCGAGGGGCAACAGGAGAGCGCTGGTCAAAGACTGGAAAGGCTGTCCTGCAGTAGGAAGGGTAGGATCCATTGGGGATCATCCCAGAGTTCAAGGGACGCAAGAATGGGCTCAAGTTAGGTTGAAATCCAAGGAAAACTTCTTAACTGTTGGAGCAGTATGACAATGGGACCAAAGGAAGGTGGTGAGTGCTCCAGAATTGGAGGCATTCAAAAGAAAATGGGACCGCCTTCTGTCCAATTTGTTTTGATTTTGATTCCTGCCTTCCCTTGATGGTGGGTTTGTGTGTGTGGGTGCTTCCGACTCCACATAGTCTATGATTCTATGAGTCTTAATGGAGGAAGCTCTGATGTCCAGGACTAATGACTGACCGAAGTGACCCTGTTCCACCCCATCATCCCGGCACCTGCTCTCCCACTACTACCCCTGTTTGCACCAGGAC
The DNA here is from genome assembly GCA_023846285.1 of Phrynocephalus versicolor. Lineage (NCBI taxonomy): Eukaryota > Metazoa > Chordata > Lepidosauria > Squamata > Agamidae > Phrynocephalus > Phrynocephalus versicolor. The sequence continues at coordinate 1,419,339 of JAHTLZ010000008.1, read as the reverse complement.
AGTGTGTGTGTTTGTGAGTCCCGCAAAACTGCTCCCAACAAGTAAATCGGGTCTGCATTGAGTTCAGCAGGCCTGAATCCTCCTGGGTGGCCCCTCAAGGCACCTCCGGTGGGAAGTGCGCAAAAGTCTTGGGGTCGAACCAAAGGGCAGAGGGAGGAAGAGGAGGGGGCCTGAGCCCTTCACTCACCCACGCTCTGGCTGTCGTTGGGGACGCAGCGGTGTTGGGAGGCATCCAGCACCAGCGGGGCAGCGCAGGAGCAGTAGTAGGAGCCAATGGTGTTGATGCAGCGGCCGCCCACGCACGGCTCCGTTTCCTCGTCCAGGCACTCGTCGTTATCTAGGCCAAGGGGTGGCATCATTGTTTAGAGTCCCCCCCCCCAAAGAGGGCTCCCTGATTTGACAAGGAGACCAAGTAAAGCAGAGGTAAGTTGGGTGGAGTTGCCCCTACCTCAACCTTAAACCTAACAGGCTGAGCCCCCTCCAGAAAGGGAGGCCACCTGGACTCACCAATGCACTCCAGGTGTTGCGTCTCGTAGTAGTAGCCGTTGGGGCAGTAGCAGGCGTAGCCGGGGCTCTTGTTCACGCAGACCCCTCCCTTGCAGACTTGGTTGCTGAAGAGGGAGCACTCGTCCACATCTGGGGAGGCAGGGAAGAAGGGGGGTGGCGGCAAGATGTGGGTCAGAAGGGGGACCCTTCGCCGTATGCTATCAGATAACCGAAACACTACGATCCCACTGTCTTAATTTTGTTCTAATGTTGATGTTGTTATGATGTCGTATGTTATTTTTTATGACTGTTTCTTATATTATGCCTTATGGTTTTCCTCTTGATAACTGTGATCTCTTAGTATGCTGTTGTATTTCTGGTGTTTATTGTTGGTGTTGAGTGTTTTAAGCTGCCAGATAGGTAACCAACCAACCGACTGACGAATTGACCATCCATCCATCCATCCATCCATCCATCCATCCATCCATCCATCCA
>JAHTLZ010000008.1:1358354-1387447 GCA_023846285.1 Phrynocephalus versicolor | reverse complement strand
ATTGATTGATTGATTGATTGATTGATTGATTGATTGATTGATTGATTGATTGATTGATTGATTGATTGATACAACTTATATGCCGCCCACTACCCAAAGGTCTCTGGGTGACCCGGAAGGCCATTTTCATTTTTGATGTGGCCGACCTAAGCAGTGACACCGCTTTTCGCACACTTCTTTTATTTCGGCTTCAGTTCATCAGATCCAAAAGTGTGTGCATTTTGTCTCCCATAACCTAATCCAAGTCTTCGGGTATGTTCTGCATTTTCGCGGTCCGGTTCGTCTCCTAGTTTGTCTTCCCTGGTCACCAAACTGATGCAGGAAATTCTTCACATTCTGTGACTAAATCCACCTTTCAGTGATAATCTTCCTTTGGGGCCGTGGCCTCTCCGCCGAGGTTCACAATTCCAGGCCATACATGAGAACCGAGAATACATCGCACGGCACTGTAGAACGCCCTTCCTTTGAATCAATTTTATCTGGTCTCTTGTGTTACTCTTTCTATCCTACCGCCTCCGAACAGGAAATGAGAGGAAGAAGGAAATGACTTTTCAGGAAAGAAGAAGGTGTATTTCTTTCTTATTTTCAGACCAACATGACTGCCCCCCTTGCTCTCCCACCACTCCAGGAGTTTCCTGTGTCAAGTGTCCCCCCCCTTTCCCCTTTCTTTCTTTAGGGAGATCAATGACCACAAGGAAAGGAAGCACCCTCTCATAATTCAGCTTTCATTCCCCCCCCTTTGCTGCTTTTGTCTCCAAGATTCACGACCCAACCATCCTGGTTCTTCCAATTCAGCCTGGAAACCAGGCCGTGCATCACCTCCCCCCTTGTCTCTCCCTCTGCAATATGGAATATTATGATTATTCTGTCTTTGCTCTTAGCTTTTCCAGTCAGATGAAGGGCCCCCTACTTCCTAGCTGGGCTAGTTCTGCACCTTGTGAATCACAAGGACCTGCACACACCTTGGGGTTCATTTCTGCAGCATGGGGAGCCTGTATAAAATGGCCCTGGCCTTGATCGACAGCTGTTGTGGATTTTTACTTCTGGACGTGACTATCTCTTCCGTTTTTGGAGTTTGAGGGGCAAAGTCCCAAGAGCTGGCATTGGAGAGCATCAGAGGAACTTAGGGTGCTGCTGTCTCACCCAAACATCCAGATGGTTGGTCCAGCTCTCCAGGCATTGTGTCCCATCCAAATACGAACCATACCTGACCCTGCTTAGCTTCCAATATCAGATCAGATACTTTCGTGTGTGCCGAGGGGCAACAGTGGGAACCAAGAAACAATGGACACATGGGCAGGCCAGTCAAAAAATTGAAGACAGCCCTCATTCACACAGAGACACACCACACACACTCACACTTGCTCTCTCTCTCTCTCGCTCTCTCTCTCTCTCTCTCACACACACACACATATGCACGCACGCACACACCAAGGCCATTCCCAGCAAAACATAGCCACAGCCGTCGCTTTACATCCATAAATATTTCCTTGTGATTATTTCAAATTCGGTTGCATATAAAATTTTCACAATTACAACACCGTTGTTAGAAAAGCGCAGCCCTGTTCCCTGCTCCGCGTGGCGCTGGGTTCGAGAGTCACCACCCCTTTGGGCGCCCTTTGGAGGCAAAGGCAAACGCTCCCGGCAGGAGGAGGGAGGGGTCCTCGCTGCCGGCCGTTGTAGCAAAACACGCACTTTGGAAGAACAAGGTGGGTGGTGGGTGGATGGGTGGCTTGTTTTCTGGCTGCTTCTGCTGCTGCTGCTGTTGTCTTTAAAAAACAGAGAGAGAAAGAGAGAGAGAGAAGTATCCTGGATTTTGACACCATCTCCAAGTCTGGCCTGTTGCTGCTCCTGTCCTGTCTTGCAGAGAAGAGGGAAGCGATGGCGACAGGCAGGCATGTACCAGACCACAAAAACAGTCCCTGAAGTTTGGACTCTTGGGGCATATTCCTGTTCCAGCCCTCCCCTGAGTTTCCAAACTGGGAGGGGGACAGCGCTAGGTAAACCCAAGGTTCTTTTTTTTTTCCTGCCCTCCACCCGAAGGTCCATCTGATCACAGAATGTTGGCCCAGAAACAAATTCCAGAGCAGCGCCTCCACCCTGCATCTCGCTCGCCACCCACCCCACCCTGCTGGCATCTTCGGTCAGCAGTGGTGTCACCGCCTCCACAGACCATTTAAGGGGGGGGTTATCTAGCCACCCCACCCCCACACACATACATACTCCCTAGGCTGGAGGCTGGTCTGCACAGACCACCTGTGGCCCCGGAGAAGGGGTTGTGGGGCCAGACTCAGCTTGGGTCAAGCAGTTGGGTGGAGAGACCATGCCCACCCTTGCCAACCACCCTGGAATTGACCCCTTTTGCATTTCAAGGGGTGGTGGCGGCAGTGGTGGTGGTGGGAGTGACATCTTAAGGCTGGGGGGTGCCAGTCCCACCTCACCAAATGTACCAAGGGCTTCTCTTTTTTTCATCCTAGAGGGACTGTACCATGGGGGATGGTTTGGTGCAAGGATGCCACACACAACCCTCTGGGATTAGGCCTGGCAGATGAAGGAACTCTTCTTATGGGGGTGGGGGTGCAGGAGCATGTGGGCACAGGGGGCTGGCAGGTATTGCATTTGGACCAGAGGCTGTGCAGGGGGCAAAAGGCCCGCTGCTAGAGAGAAGGGAAAACCACCCCTCCCGCCTCCATTTCCAAAGTCCATCCCCAATCCTGGGTGGCAGTGGCAGCCTCCCATGTAGGAGGAAGAGACCAGAAGGTGTTGTGCTTGTTGCTGTTTCCAGGTGTCACGCACCAGGAGATGGGGGTGGCAGAAAGATGCAACCGGTGGGCATCCAGCCTTCCATTCCTCATGCCTGCCGGATCAGGGCATGCCAGGGAGAATGGAGGGGACCCCCCTTTCCCTGTGCCAATTGGCTTCTGTTAGGGGGTGGGAAGACCTCTCCTTGGCCAAAGACAGGTTGCTTCTGCACATGCGCAGGCCGGCGCCAGGCAGGCATTTCAAACCGAGGCTGCTGAATCAGACCGGGCACAGTCTTGTTCCTCCCGGCAACGTCTGTCCTGGTGGCTGCAGGCAGTGGTAGCTCCAAAGCCAAGTGTGGCTGCCAAGTTCCTGAAAGTAGCCCACAAGCCCAGTGGGCAACTAGAACCCGCCTCCTGGGGCCCGCTAGCGCAGGAGGGCCAAGCAGGTCCGGCCCCTTCCTGCTGCCAGTCCTCCATCTCTCCGGGGGCCAGGCAGCACCAGCCACCTCGGCAGGTGCCGGGACAAGCAGCGGCCAAGCCCGGAGCCTAAATGGTGGTGTAAATGTAGACAAAGATGATGACCAGCAGGTTCAGGATGGTGCCCACGATGCCCAGCATGGCGAGGATCCTCTCCTCCCGGTCCTCTTTGGTCTCCTTGGCGGGCAGCTTGGCGGGGCTGGCTCCGTCTCCGGCCCCTGCCACCCCGGGCACCATGGTCCCGTTGAGCTTCTCCAGCCGCAGCTTCAGGTCAACCTGCTGAGGGAAGGGAAGGGGAAGACCAGGTAGAAAGAGGCTAAGAAGAACCCGTCGCTGCTACATTGGTTTCTTTCTGGAATTCCTGCACTCCAGCCGTCCTCCCCAGGCAGGCTTCTGCACTGCCACCAAAACCTTCCGCTCAGGCCACACGGCACTCCCCCGTTCGCCTCCAATCTGGACCTGCTCCCACAACTTCAGCAGAGATCCTGTCACATCCTTGCGTGCAGTCCTCAAACACCCTCCCCCCGCCAGACAGACAGACAGACAGACACACACACACACACACACATACACACACACACCAGCCTCACCACCCTTGGACCTCAGAGGGCCTCCTGGTCTCACAAACCTCTTGATCCTCGCTGCCTCAAAGGCCCACAAATGTCCTTGTTGAAAGCATTTCTATTTTATTTTATTTTATTTTATTTTATTTTATTTTATTTTATTTTATTGTTCTACTCTGTTTCTCTCTCCAAAAGGACCTAAGGCAGCTTACAGCAATTAAAAGGCTGCCTTTAAAAACAAAACAAAACAAACAAAAAACCTCAGTGAAGATTCAAATACTTAAAAAAAGAAATAAACAAATATTATATTAAGAATGGGCAGTAAAAAAAAACCACACAACACAGGTGGTGTGCTGTAGGGGGTGGTGTTCCACCGAGGCCTTGACATGGGGTGTGCTTTCCAAGAGCTAAATGTCCTCTGCCCTCTCCCCCCCCCCCCCACAGGCCCCCTCCCCACCCATCACCCCATTCCTGAACTGCCAAATGGAAAAGAGAACAAGGTAGCATTTGGGGTGTCTCGTTTCTCCAGTCCCACGGACCTCCCCCTCGTTGTGTTTGGAGAGAAACCCTATATCCTTGCACAGGAAAAAGCGGCTTTGCATTCCACAGATGCCCTTTGCTCGTATCTTTCACAAGCCTCCCCCAACCCACCCTGCTTGTCAGCCAAAGCGTTAAGTAGCCAGATCCGTTCCACTTCAAAAAAAGGGAGAGTGGAAGCTGGGGAGCAGATTGCTCTGTTATGGGATTTACTGCCTAACATGGTGAGGGTTGAGGAGGGCAAGAACAAAAAGCAACAGGCACCCCCCCCTCACATCATTAATCATATACCATATGCCGGATGGATGTTGATGTTGCTCTGCTCTGTGAAATGGTTTGCCTTCCAGATAGTGTACGGATGGGTAGCTTTTAAAATGTCCCATCCATAACAGCACTGCTCATTGCAAGCTCAATGCTGTGGGGTACTTTATGGGGTCACTCCATCTCACATGGGGAAGGTTCCTCTTCTCCTGCCCCCTTCCATTTCCCCGCAGCATCATGTCTTTTCTTGGTCTTCTCACGGCAAGCCTCGTTTTATATACAGTGCACTTAAAGGCAATGTCAGACAATCTCCACCAGACCTGTTTTTTGTTTGTTTGTTTGTTTGTTGCTGTTCCATTTTTGATGGTGAGACGGAGCCCAAGAGAGGATGAATAGTTTTGGGACAAGCCCTACTGACCCTCTGCCCCACCACTCCGTAGCCTCTCCCCCTCCTGGGTTTCCCTTATGCCTTCCCAGATGCAAATGCTGGCCTGGATTCTCCAAGAGCCCTCAGGATCCCACCGCTGCCACCGTGCAGCCACATCCCCCTTTACCATTAGACAAGACTACAGAGGAAGCTGCGGGGGCAGGGGGATTCAGAAGTGACAGGTGACTTACCACGCACTGCATCAGGAATGGGAGGGGAGTCCCATGGGTGCCTCATGCAGCTGGGATGGGGGTTGGGTGGGATCCAGGGCTTAGTTCCAGATGACCCCACTGGCTGGGAGCTAGAAAAGCAAAAACACCACGGGTTAGCCACTGGGGAGTGGGTCTCGGCGCACCACTGGGGACTACATGAGGGGTACTTGAGCACTGTACGTCACAAACACAGAAGCATTCCACACAAGAAAGCCCTTTGGGTGCGTCTGAAGAGCTCCCCTCTTTTACTCAGAATTCACCTCGGCGCACATCCTTGCAATGAACACCAATTCCTACCCAAGTTGAAACCCCTTCCCTGCTTTCACAACATGAGAGCCTTGGGACAGGGGCCCTGCGTTCCTGTGCACTGTACAAGGTGCTGTGATACTTGTGCTCTGCACAAGCTGTGTGGATCCGAGAGCTGCCCTGCTCTTCAGACCCACCCTGCCCTGTTTCCAACTCACTTCTCACTCTCAAAAGACACGCAAAGCAGCTCTCTCGAGTTGCGATGAAATTTAAAAAGCCGCATAGTTGCCCCTTATGAAAAACCGTAGCCACAAAACGGACTTTCATGAGGCAGAGAAAGGCCAGGGTGCCTGGGTGCCACTGCAGAGAAGGCCCAGCTCCTCCCAACCTCATGCTGTCTTCCCAAGGGATTGCAAGACAAGTTGACTCCTGTCAGGACTGGGCAACTTCCGGAGAATGGGAAGGATCCGGCCAGGATGCCAGCAAGCTTGCCAAGGTGAAGAAGCGAGTGAGTGCAATTAGGAAGCTATCAGCAGTGCAGAGTCTGTGTGTGCACACAGAAGGCATCGGTTACCCTCTTCCAGCACCTTGAAGGCTAGCAGGTTGTTATTTGGCATATTCTTTTCGAGAGCCACGGCCCACATTTTCACCTGAATCTGAAAGGAGGCTAGCGGCCACATGTCAAAAACAGTTGTTACTCTTCTAAGATTCCCTTTAGACTCTTGGATCATTTTTGTGGCAATGGCCTAAGGCGTTTACTTCCAGGCAGGTATTAACACCTGGGTCTGTCATCACCTGCCCAGTGAGGTCCATGTTTCTTGGCCTGGCCTTGGAACCAGCATTAATGAAAGCCATACTCTGTGTGCGCACATACACATACCCATAGCACAGCATAAGCCTGCAAAGACCCGTGGCGTGTCAACTGGCTGTGACAACATCAACCAATGCTCCCTGCGTGCTTAATAGCAAACGTACATTGCTCCCCACTTGTCCATCTGGCCACCTGTTCCACAGACCTCTCCCCATGGCTTCCAGGCTGCACCCCTCCCAACTCTCTCTCTCTCTCTCTCTCTCTCTCTCTCTCTCTCTTTGTGTGTTTGTGTGTGTGTGTGTTGGGGGAGCACACTGATGCACCCACTTCTATAAGCAGGAAGGTGCTGAGTGCGTGGAGACGGCCACCTTGGATGCAGCACCGAGATCGGGAGCTGCGTGTGGCGGTGTGTTCCCCTGCTGTAGCCTGCTCCAGCGCTGTTGCTTCCACTACAATGTCATCGCTGCTGCTGCTGCTGCTGCTGCTGCATGGTTCCCCCTCCCTCTCCGTCTGTCACACACAATTCTTACCCAGCCCAGTAAATTCTATGTGATGCGCATGTCGCCCGATGGGCACAGGCCGTCATGCTGTGGATCGCTCGGAAGGAGGTGCTCTGTGCCTGGGATATGTGGGTATGCCTCTCTCTCTCTGTGCGTGTGTGTGCGTGTGTGTAGCGCTGTGCATGCATTCTGCCCCTGCCTGCATCGGAGACTCCCATGCACCATTGATTGCCATGCTGTTATAGGCTCCCAGTCATGGCCCGGCCACGTGAAAATGCCTCTCCTGCCTGCCTGCGATGGCATCTTTGGCTCCCCCGGGGTCTGTCCGTGGCTGCTGCTGTGGCTGCCTTGCTGTGGTCTCCTGTCTCCCCTCACCCTCTCCCACCCACTCATGGCTGCCTAGACTCATGGTTTCCGCTGCCGCGGCCGCTGTGCTCCTGCTATAGCTGGAGTGCCCCCCTCCCTCCCTCCCTCCCTCCCTGGTACCTGTGCAGTGGCGGCCTTCCCCCAGGTGTTGCTCTGGCACTCGGCTCACCCACCACAGCTGCCCATGGCCTCAGTCACTGGTACCCTCCTCCCCTTGCCATGTCTCTTAGTACGCTTAGCCTGGAGGGGGGGGGTTCAAGAGGGAGAAAGGGAGAGGGGGGGAAAACAGAGAGAGAGAGAGAGAGAGAGAGAGAGAGAGAGAGAGAGAGAGAGAGAGAGAAGGAGAGAGAATCGGGTGCTGGCACATTGCGTCCTTGTGGGCTGGTTAGGTGGCAAATGGGGGGGGGGTTTCCAGCTTCTCCCCATGCCAGCTGGGGGAGACCCATCAGGGGCCCAGGACCCTGCACAGCCGACCCTCGACTCTAGCTCCTGAGCCAACTATGCCGCCACCCTTCCACCCCCTCCTCTCCAGGCCCCCCTCCCCCCCCGCATCCGCCACCCATGCCAGCCTCTAAATGGAACCACCTAGAACGGCACCCACAACGATGTCTTCTCTCCTCCAACCTTCTGGCGATGCCACCCCCCCACACACATACACACCCTTGCCCTTTCTGCGCCTGGCATCGGAAATGCCCAGGGCTGTCCACCACCACCCCTCCTTCCCTCCCTCCCTCCCTCCCTTCCCCTGCAGGGTCCTCGTTTACCCCAGCCTTGGTCGGGGGCTCCCGCAGGCCCCTCCGCCTGGCGACGCTTCCTGGGTGCGAACCGGGGGCTCCCCGACGCGCCCGCCCCACCTCCATCGCTGCTCGCCAGCTGAGCGCCTCTGCCTCGGCCGGGGACGGTTGCTAGGCAACCGCCTCCAGGAGTTGCATCCTGCCTGCCCCGCCTGGACCAGCCCCGCGATGCGGAGGAAGAGGGGAGACCGGGGCGGCGGCGGCGGCGGGGGGTCGTGGAGGGTGGAGGGTGGAGGGTCCGGTTTGGGTGATGATGGGCAACGAACCCCGATGGCGGAACCGGGGCGCCGCCGACTCTCCTCCGGTCTGCGCGCAGGGAGGGGCGCCCAGCGGCTGCGCAAGGAAAGCTCCCCCCCCCCCGCTCGCCCCTCAGGCATCTCCTGGTTAGGATGCAAGGCGCGCCGGCGTTGGCCGGCAACAGGATCCTTCTGCCGCCCTGGCCGCCGGGAGCGCTGGTGGGGGTGGGTGGCTGGCTGGCTGGAGGAACCCTAGCCCACCCGGAGAGCAGCAGAAGCCCCGCCAGCTTTCAGGAGGCGCTGGGTCCCGTCGGTGCCCCCAGGGCCGAGGGAGGACTCCGGGCACCTCGTCGGCGGGATGCCTGGGGCTGGCAAGCGTCCCTCCCTCCCTCCTTCGCCAGATCTCCCCGCATCCTCCTGTCCTGGATCTGCCTTCTGGGCGCAACGGGACCCCCTTTCTCTATGGATGCCAAGGAGAAGCCCCGAGTCGCTGCAGAGAACTCTGGGGGGGGGGACGGGGAGGACATCCATCCATCCATCCATCCATCCATCCATCCATCCATCCATCCGTCAGTCAGTCAATCAGTCAATAGTTGCGGCACTGCAAAGACCAACCCATTTGATTCAACGTGCGCCTCCCTGTCGTATATTTTTAACTTCCTCACCAACGTGGAGGAGGCGGAGGCGCTCTACACGTGCTCAGAGACACGAGTGTTGGCTACGATGCTTCTTGGACGTCCGAGCTAAGAAAAAAAAAGGGCGGACCCAAGAGGAGGAAGGGGTCGCTCGGGAGGAAGTGTCTCCAGGTAAAGGCTGGCTCCGAGGACGCGCCGGCTCTTTTCACAGGGGCCCTTCACGCCTTCGTGGTCTCTTGCACACGTACATGCACACGCGAGGCCCGCGGGGCCGGGGGAGGAGGGCAGCGGGAGAGCCCCCCCCCTTCCCGCCAACCGGGAAGTGGAAACCCCCCCACCCGCCGAACACATATCCAGGGATTCTAGGGAGAGCGCGCTCAGGGAGGCTGTCACCACTAGGCAGTGGACCCCTCCGGCACCTCGGCCGCCCCCCCCCCCGCTTCAAGGCAGCCGCTGCATTGTGCCGGTATTACATAAGAAGCCCCGGCGACGGCGCCTCCGGGAGGGGGGGGATAGAGTGGGTCCCGGGTGTGCACCCGCGCAACGCAGCTCCTTGGGCTGACTCACGCACTGGCGGCTCTTATATAAGCTAGAACTGGGGGTGGGGTGGGGGCCCGGGGGCAGTCCTCCCTAGCTGTGCAAGCGCCACATCCTTTTGGGAGGGAGCTGGTGCCACCCACGCCTGCCCAGGAGGGCTGCGGGGCCGAGCCCAGTCCTTGCGCGCTGAAAGCAGGGAAGGAAGGGCTGAGGACAGGGGAGGGGGGTGGTGGAAATCTCTGGGTATTGCTGGGAGGGAGGGATTGCCCCACATGCGGGTGTGGGAATTGGGGGAGTACCCTAGCAGGACAGCATGAAGGTGGACGGTTGTGCAGGAGGGGTCGTGGGCCTGAGACCCCTTTCCCCTGCCCATGCAGCCACCAGAGGGTGCGCAGGTGGTGTATGACTCACGTTATAAACTGGGCAGTTATTTATTTTTGAGAATCTGCTTTCTCCTCCTGACTTGACAAGGAGTCCCTTCTGTCACATGCCCGGCCCTCTCCTTCCTTCCAAGTTTAGACTTGGTTGGAGGGCATCGCCCAGGGACAGCACACAGACAAAGGCACAGGACCAAGGGTGGCCCCGGAGGCCTCCTTCCCCCACCCCACCCCACTGTGGCTGCCCAGAGATGGGCAAAAACCCGGCACGTGCCACACGGGAAAGGAGGAAGGCCTGAATTGAGACACCTCCCTTCCACTCCACTATTTTGTTACTGTATCATTTTTTTTAAAAAAATATATGTAATTCAACTGTGTTACTATTGCAACTGGTTTGTTATTGTTGTAAACCGTTCAGAGTGGCCTCGTTGCCAGAGGGACAGTCTGGAAATCCGATAAATAAATAAGCAAACCCACCCCACCAGCCTGCACCCAAGGGGGAGGCCCAAACTCCACGGACGGAGAAAGGGCTAAGGGGTTTCATGGTGGAACCCACAACCCTCCTGGGAAGGAAACACTTTGGAGCACCAACGGTTTACCATGCCGGCCCCAAGCTCTCCGAGGCCGCCAGGAACATGGGTGTGGAGAAGAGCACCACAAATGACGGCGCCGTGTCCAGCTTCTGGCCACGGATCAGGCGCCTCCTTTGTCCACCCCACCTTTTTTCCCTGCCACTGAGTGTGGGTTTCATATCGTGGAGGTCTCCCTTCACCTGACCCAGAGGGACCCAGTTTTCCTGCCTCAATTGAGAGGGACTGGAAGACCGCTGGAACAACCCCTATCTTGTGCCAGATGCTGAGGCAGAAACACCCGTGGCGGAGGTACCAGGCTGCCGGTTGGAGGGTGCCGGCAGGGTTAGATGGACAGCACCCCCCTCTGCCCAAAACAGGAGCACCCATCACCCCGGCTGTATCTCTCTCTGTGTGTCTTGGTAGTACCCCTCATGCTGTTTTGAGGAGATATTCCCTTCTGCACCTCTTCCCACCCCTTCTTGAGCTGGGGGAGTGGGGAGAAAGGGGTTTAAGACCCAGAACAGTGCCTCCCGAGTGCCTCCCTCCAAAAAATACATCTCTCTGGAGACTCACCACAAGACCAGGACACAAGAAACCTTATTATTCCACTGAGTTTATTGTAGCTGGTCTCAGACCGATATAAAAAAAGGTGTGTGTGTGGCGGGGTGGGGGATGCTTCAGTGCTGCAACTTCATTGCCCAGGATGGCCGGTATTATTGCTTGGAGACAGCTTTGGCTTTTTAGAAGAGATTGGGGAGGAGTGGGGGGGGGTCAACAGACCCCAGGAATTCTCCACAGAGCCCCCCCCCCCCTTAGTACTGCATCGGGCTGGCCCAGATGGACCGCCACGAGCAGTCTTTGTGCAAAATCCCTCAACACTGGAGAAAAACAGCCAGGGCCCTGGGAGATGGAGACCCTGAGAAATGGAGAAGCTCCATCCGGAGTCGTGGAGCTTCAAAAGCACATGGGGAGCAGTGCCTACGAGGATACAGGATGTCACCGGAAGAGGCGGGATTGGGAGGACGTAACAGCGAAACCTCCTGCGTGGATGAGCTCAAGAGTTCTGTGTGAGTGGCTGTGGGCTGGCTTTGTGATCCTTTTGTATGTCAGGGCGCTCAGCCCACACGAACAGTCAGTGCCTGTGGCCAGAGGGAAATGGCACACGCTGGCCCCACCGGATTTCTGCCAGGCCATCCCGCTCCCCTTGGTCCCCAGAGGGGACGGCCTTGCTCAGAAAGAGGTTTCGCTGAGCCGCAGGCGGGGGGCAGCCAAGGGAATCGTGGGCTCTGCAGAGGCCGGGCTCAGGTTGGGGGGCCTTTGGGCGGAAGGACCCGCAAAAGGGCGGCCGCGCCGGCTGCTCCTAGCCCCCAGCTCCCTGGAGCGTCCGGCCCACTGTGCCTCCGGCGGGACCCGCTCGGAGGTACGGGCCAGCTCCTGGCATCGCTCGACGAAGCTGCCCCCCAGGCGTCTCCTCTCAAAGTCCGGATTCTCACGACCGGAGCGGCACGGGAGGGCGGGAGAAGCTGTGGCTGCTTTTTCTTGGGCCCTGGCGGCGTTCGGGAGCTGGTGGCTGCCAGGGAAACCAAAAACAGGTGGGCATTGAGAGCGAGGCGGGACAGGTGCCAGCCCCTCGTGGCAGAAACAAGCGAGATCCCTGCAGCACGTCGAAGGCGCAAACACACATCCGCTTGGGTAGGCTGCAACTGACACCAGCGCCACAAACTCCTGGTTATTTCTCTGGCCCAGCAGATGATGGGAGTTTACCAGCTACTGGCTCTGTTGCCCCGGGTGGGTGGGTGGGAATGGGTTAGTTTAGGCACCGCAGAGCCACTGACAGGAGGAGAATCCCCTCCCTGCATCTGGAACCAGGGCTCTGCAAGGCACGCATTTCTCAATTGATCCCGTTCCTTGTGAACTGGGCAGAGCTCACACCCGGGCGTGCTTCCAAGTCTGGGACGTGTGCGCCTTAGACAAGGAGAGGGTGGGTGGGCGGCTTTTGAAATCACCCCTCCCCCATGGACACGCGTGAACAAACGCCACCGCCGGCTTGTACCTGCTGCTGGCGGAGCTCGGCGTCCGTGCAGGGGCGACAGATCCCACCGGGCTGCTCTCCAGGGTGTGGCCGACAGCCAAGTCACATTGCTTTAATTCCTGTAGCAGCTCCTCCTCCGAAAGGCTGCCGGTATCTGGATGGGAAAAGACAGGAAGGGGGCTGAGTTGGAGGGGGGGAGGGCACAGGCACAACAACGCTGCAGCTGCATCTCGTACCCAAGACATGGAAGGCATGGCCTTTCTTGAAACAAAAACCAGAGCCCAGCAGAGAGGTGAAACAGGACCTGGTGAGGATCCGCCTCTTGCAGTCATCTTATGGATGGTCAGAACCAGCTTCAGGACAAGCAACAAAAGTTATAAGGCACCAATTCTGAAGGTGAAAGGAAGCCCCGTCTTGGTCCCCTGGGGGTGCCTGGCGCTGCCTTTCAAGCAGCCTGCGGGTTGCCAGCTCCTCCCCTCTCCGCTGCCGGCCCCGGCTGGCATTCCTCTGCCTGGATCCGCACCTGGCACTTGGTCCACCATCTCCATGGCGGTGGTGAGGTCCCACATCTGAAGGCTGCCATTGCTGTGGCCGGTGAAGAGGTAACGCCGCGGGCGGGAACCGATGCGGCTGGACCCCTCGCACTCCTGCACCATGAAGGCCGTGATCGGTGAGCCGTCCACGGAGCAGACCTCGCAGATCCTGCCACGGGAGATGGAAGGAGGAGCCCTCAGATCTCACCTTGAGGCCAAGAGAAAGAGCTGCAGGGCTGGACCCCCCCCCCCTGTGTGTCTCTCTCTCTCTCTGCCAGCCTAAGGAAGATGCTGCGAGGCTCTCTGCTTGCTACTCACGGAGCCCTTTCTGTTTTTCAAAGTTGCACAAGCAGCCTGATGTTCGGAGCCACGAGAGACATACAGCTCCATCTCTGCACACAATGTGACTCAACGGGGGGGGGGGGAGAGATTATGGGATGGAGAGAGAGGAAGACCCACCTCTTGCCCGTGGAGGACAGACGCACGTACAGCTTGCTGGCATCCGGCACCACCTTCTGGAGGAACACCTGCTGGTCATCCCGTTCACCAAACGGACCTGGGGGGGTGAGGAAGGCCAAGGTAGTGAGGGGGAAAAAGTAGGGGAAATGGAGAGGGCATTTTGCCACCCTGGAAGGCTCTGAGGAGAGCAGCCCCAGAGAAACCCCCCCTCCGCCCCAACTCCCACCTACCAATGTCGGTGCCGACGCTGCAGCCCCCGTGCCCGTCCAGGGACTCCAGCGCCAGGATCTTGAAGGAGGCGAGTGGAGTAGAGCCCGGCTGCGTTGAAATCATGCCACGGAAACGGGTCACCGTCCACGTACGGACATGGTTGTTGTCAGCACAGACTGGGAGAACAGGAGGGGATGATGAGAACCCTCCCTGGATGGGTGCCCTGTCCTCTCTGCCCTGCCCCCCTCTGGACAGGGACTCTCCACGACCCTGTAGCCAGCGTCCCCTCTCCCCTTGGGCCTTCTCTCCCCTCCCTGACCGATACCTGAGATCAGGTGCTTCTCCGACAGCATCACCTTGGTGACGGGGCTGCGGTGGACCGCGAAGGTCTGGAAGAGCTGAGGCCCTGAGCTCACTGTCTCCGGGTGCTGGACGATCACCCGGACGGTCCCAGAGCTGGTGCCGTAGGCGATCTCAATCCAGTTCCCACTGTTGCCTGGAGGAGGAAGCAGAGCGATGCGTCCAAGGTCGGCAGGGTGGGTGCCAAGGGTGGGAAGGCCGTGCTTTTGCAGGCTGCCGGGGCCAGGGAGCCCCACCCGGAACAGCCAGGGCTTGAGGCAAGGAAGGTGGGTGAGATCTGGGTGGGTGGGCATTGGGGCAGCAGGTGGCAGCAGGTGCAGGACTCGGGGGGGGGGGGGGGGGCGGACACCACCACTTTTCCTTTGTGCTTGGAAGCAGGAAGTGCGTGCACACAGGTGGCATCTGTGAATGCCAACGCAAGCTCTGCCTTCCGCCAGACGGGCTCCTTACTGCTCTTGGGCGTGAGGTAGACGCTGAGGGCGGTGATGGCATCCTCAGAGGGGTCCCGGTACAGCTCGGTCACCAGGAGATCATTGTCCTTCATGCGCAGCGGGAACTTTTGGACATCTGTTGAGAGAAGCAGGCACGTGGAGCAGCTCACCCAGGCAGGCAGGCAGGCGGGTGGGCAGGCGGGCTGGAGGAGACCCCGAGGTCCACCCCAGCTCCATCCAGAGAGGCCCCTGGGCCTTGGCACCCTCGAGGCGGCCAACTTTCCACCTGAACATGCCACTCCCCCCTCCACACATTACCGCACTTACCGACGTAGTAGATAGAGCCGTTGTTGCACCCTAAAAGCAGGAACGAACCGGCTGCGTCGTAGCTGTTGATCGGGACCATCTCTTGAGTCTGCAGAGACCAGAAGGCATGAGAAAGCCATCAGGAAGAGATGGTGGGGGGGTTTAACTATGGGGCATGGCTCTCCAGCCCCTGAACCCCTCCAAGAGTCAAGTGGAAAAAAAGAGCCACAAATCATTAGAAGAACAGCAGAGTAGCTGAGGATCCCCCCCCCCAAAAAGGGGGGGGTTCCCTTTAGGCTACAATGCATGTGGCAAAGTGTGGGGTTAAAAAGGTTGGTTCATTCCTCACAAGAAGAAGACACTGTTAGGATCGTGGGCTGTGATCCTGGTTAAGATCGTCCACATAATAATACGTTGGCCCTCCATGCCTCCACTCTCTGGAACCCCCCCTCCTCTTTCCTCTGCCCAAAGGGTTACCTGCAAACTCCAAGCCCCAGAGGGTGATCCCAGGAGAGACCTGCCTGCCTGCCTGCCTGCCTCTCTCTCTCTCTCACACACACACACACATGCACCGTCGGAGCCGGGGGGGGGGCTCCCCCTCACCTGCCAGTGCTTGGTCACGGCATTCCAGACGCCGATCTTGCCTGTGTGGCTGGTGGCAATGAGCTGGCTGCCCACAAAGAACAGGCCCTCCAGGGGCACCCCCAAGTGGAACACACCTACGAAGGAAAGAGGGGCAGAAGAAGAGCGGAAGGGGAGCCAAAGGCCGGGCTCTCCTCTCGCTTTCCCTTCCCACAGGGGCCAGTCTCCCCAAGGAAGGAAGGAAGGAAGGAAGGAAGGAAGGGGGGGTTTCCTATGGGCAACCTGAACTTGGTGGTGCCCAGGAACCAGGGTCGCCGTTCTGCACAGGCTCCCCCCCCCCCCGCCAGGCCTGCACCCACCCCCACCCCCACTGGCACTGGCCGGGCTTCTCACCAATCTCGCTGCCGTTCCCATCCGGCTGGAGGGCCCAAAGCAGGATCTCGCTGCAGGAGGCAGCCGCCACCATCTTGTCGCTGTCCCCCAAGGAGCCGCCCAGCACCCGGGCGTTGAGCGCCACCCGTTCGATCACCCAGTCCAGCCGGGGGCTGCAGAAGGCCAGCTGCCAGCCGGAGGTCTCCTTCATCCTGGGAGAAGCAGGCAGAGCCATCAGGGGCAGGGGAGCTGGGTGGGAGGGTGGGTGGGTGGGCATTGGGGCAGAAGGTAGCTCTTGAACGGGACCCCCCTCCTCTATGCCAGGATCCAGCGGCCTCCCTCACCACCACCACCACCACCACCACCCCCAGCCGTTACCTGTAGCAGACCAGGAACTGCGCGTAGGCCACCGCGATCCAGTTGTGGTGTCCGCAGACAAGGCGCACCATGCCCGGGTCATTTGTAGCTCCTGGGGGGAGGGGGGGGAAGAGGGCACAGAGGCAGACGGAAGGGCTCAGCAAAGCCACGTTTTCAGGGCCAGAGGAGCCCCCAAAGCAGGAGGCCGCTTCGTGCATCTGTAAAGAGCCTCAAGCTACAACCGACGCCTCTCTTCCCCCACCTCCGCCCTCGCTGGGCACTGACCTGCTCCTGAGTTCCTCTCTTCCAGCAGCCGTCCCAGGAGCCCGGCGTTTCCCAGGTTGGGGGGCATGGTGTTGCTCCGACGCACCAGGCCCCGCTCCACGGGGTTCCCTGACCGGGCAGCCAGCTGCGCACCGGTGACACTGTGACGGTTCCACCGCTTGGCAGGGAACACTGGGGGGGGGAGAGGGAGAAACGTCACTGGAGAAGCACTGGGAGGGTGCCGAGTGGCCGCCACACTCCTGCGTCCCAGTGCCGCCTGCTTCCTTACCCCCCTCCCCACACAAAGGAATTACAAGTACAGTTGAAACACATGCACACACACACACACACACACACACACGTACACACTCCTGTGGAATCCATACCTGCTGGTTCACTTTCCCACTGATTTAAAATACAAAATGGAAATGGTCCTACTATCCCGTTGCCTTCCGAAGACATGGGTGCCCCCTCCCCGGGCCAGTACCTGGTGGTGGGAGGTAGCCATTGAAAAGGACACTTCCGCAGGAGGATCGTTCCAGCTCCTCGTGCAGCTGAAGGTGATGCACTAGACGGGGGGAAAAGATGGAGGATGAAAAACCAACTGCACCAGGACTCCACTTCTGGGACACGGAGCACAGGAGGCTGCCTGAGGCATGGCAGAAGAAAACCTGAGTCCAGCCCAGCGCTCTCAACTCTGCCTTCTGTCCTCCAGGGTTCTGGGCAGAAGCTTCGCTTGAGGTGGCATCGTGACATAGCCAGCCTGTGTGGGTTGGGCCACAGCAAGGCTAGCTAAAACTGTGCTCACCACCTGGGGTTCAATCCCAGGTAGCCGTCTCATGGTTCTCAGCCTTCCATCCTTCCAAGGTTGGGGGGGGCAATGTGTAGCCTGCATACTCTAATTTAAAACTGTAAACCGCCCAGAGTCCAAGTGCTATGGGGCGGTATATAGGCAGAACACTTTGCTTTGCTTTTGCTTTGACAAGTCCTACAAGCCATCAAGGATCCATCAATCGCTAATGCCGTTCTTAACCTTCCAGGACCCCTGCCTCCTCACAATCCCCCTTTCCTGGCATACCTAGTGGTGTGATCCCATAGAACTGTGCCTCATGCAGCAGCAGGGAAGCATTTGTTTTCCTGGAGGGGCAGAAAATGATGGTGGTAAGGGAGGGGTCTTTTCCCCATCTTTGTCCTCCCCTCCCCAAACACATGCCGATACAATTAGAAGAAGTCCACAAGGGGGAACAGAAGCTTCCCACCGAACCTTCCCTAGTCCCCAGGGAAGACCCACTTGGCTCCCCACTCCACACCTGATGTCAAGCTCTTTGGTCCTTAGGAAGTTCAGGATGGGGGCAAACACCTCAGGATCTCGATCAATGAAGATCTAGGTGGAGAAGAAAGAGAGAGAGTTGTCCCACGTCCAGCCTTTCTGTCCTCTGACTAAAGGGGCAGCAAGAAGGTTTAGCTAAGGATGGCCCCCCGACACCCTAGGGCTGGCAGAACACAGAAAGAAAAGCCAATGCTCCCAGCACCCTGGGGAAATAAATGCAAAACGCACACGTTTCTTGCATTCTATGACTCTATTTCATGATTCTATGGGCGCGCCACAGCCCAAAGCCCTCCCCACCTTCACCCTGGCTTCCGGGAAAAAAAGGAGAAAAAACATTCAGAATCACTCACGGCGCCTGTTTCATCCTTCAGAGTGGAGATCCGGCCACTCAGGAGGCTGCAAGGCAGACACACGGAGGTGAATTTCCAGAAATTTCTGGGGAGTTTGTGCCAACTGCACCTGGTGGTTAACCAAGAGGGAGCGTGGCCTGCCTTAACCGGGCCCCCAACGTCATCCTGCAGGCAGCCTTTCCTTTTTTACTGAAAGCTCCCTTTGGAAAAGGCTGTTGCTGCTTCTGAAATGAGCTGCCCGACCTCTTGCACTAAGGAAAACCTCACCAGGTGCCTTATTTCCTCTCTTGTTGGCCCTGATGGAGAAGGGGCTGTAAAAGCTCCCCTTCCGGCCTACCTTGGTCTCTGTTCCCCACCACACGCTGTTTCAGGACCAAGCGGGGAAAGTCCCCGGATGCCCTTTGCAGACCCATTAGGAAGCAATCTTATCCTGAGCCATGGATCCATTTGCACCAAAGCAGTGGAGAACAAACCACAGCCAGGAGCATCGAAGGCCTTCTTAATTAAAGAGAAAAGTCTTTCCTACTTGGCATAGAGAGGTGAGTCGTTTTCTTCTTCTTCATCATCATCATCATCATTGAATTCCAGAGCTGGAAAGGACCCTATTGATCCAGCCCCTGATTGGACTCTCAGCTATCCCAGTAGTTCATTAAGGATCATCATCACCATCATCCTAGAACAGCAGAGCTGAAAGGGACCTTCTGGATCATCCACTCCAGCAGCCCTTCTCAAGGAGGCCCCAGTGGGGGGAATTGAACTCCTGGCCTCTCTGGCTCCGCAGCCAGATGTCATGACGGCCAAGCCCTGCTCTGGTGCCTTCTCCCCCCCACCCCCACCCCCACCCCTCCACTCCCCTTCCCCTTCTGGGGCCCACCTGGAAAAAAAGGAATCCGGGATCCAGGTGAGAGTCTGGCGGGAAGTGCTGAACCTGCAGGAAGATGGAAACCCTGAGCCTGGCCTCTGAACTGAGCTGACTCCCCCCCCCAAAAAAAATGCCCCATTCTGGCACAGGTCCTTCCCTCGAGGTCGTAGCCTCCTCGGGGCAGAGGCCGGGGCATTTTAGTTCCTGGTCCTGCTTAGCCTAGAAAACACCCTTTGCTTATCCTTATCATCATCATCATCACCACCACCACCGGCACCACGATTCCCCCTAAAACGTTCCTACTACAAATCTGATTAGCGTTAAAGTAACGAATCTCCTTCCCGTTACTTCCGTTCCTTGTCGTTACCGTTACCGTTACCGTTACACTAGTAGCCGCTATCACTGCCATCGAGTTCCAAGAGGTCAATGGGTCCCCCTCCTCTCCCGGACACCCCCCTCCCCTGGCAGGGGGCGTGGCCTGAGCCGTTGCTCGGGAGACGGAGGGGGCCCCACTTGCCTCCGGCCGCCCACGTTCAGCTGCACCAGCTCCCCCGGCGCCGCCTCCGACATCGCCTCCGCCGCCGCCGCCGCCGCCGCCCGCCCCACTTCCGGACACTTGGGAAGTCCGCCCCCATCGCGACGCCATTGGGCCGGGGCGACCATCGAGCTCCGCGCCCGATAGGCCCAGAACCGGTTGGCCCGCCTTCCCCTGAAACGATTGGTTGATTCTTCCATCCCGAGGGGAATCATTGGCTATCAAGGACAAGAAAACCAGGCCTCATTCTTCTCGCTATTGGCTGGACTGTCGTCGCCCCTTAGTCTACGATTGGGTGACCTTCCTCTAGGGCGGGACTCCCTCGCGTAAACAAATCGCTCCCGCCTCCGCTACAGGCCTCCTTGGTTCGCTATTGGCTGAGACTGCTCCGTTCTTTCCGTTCATTGGATTAGATTCTTCAGGACCCGCCTCCTCTGTCTTTCTATTGGCTACGGTGTAGGGGGCGTGTCGGAAAGGCGGAACGAACCAGAAGAACTACTGTACAGGGTCTATGCTCCCCGTTTCCTAACTGGGTGAGGGGATGATGGGCATTGTGATCTGGTGCTTCCAGAGCTATATTTTCCCCCATGCAGAGTTTGGAAGCAGTGCCCTTTCCGGTCTGTAGCAGGCGCCTGGACTTTTGGCTCCAGTTGACCTTTGACCCCCATTGCAGAAGTGGCCAGAAAGAGGCCACAAAGCAGCTCTTTGGGTCACAAGGCATTTGGCCTGCAGCGTTATAAAAGGTCACGGTCAAGGTGTCCCCCCGTTGCACATGCGTGCTACTCATGTCCAACTCTAGGGGCTCATCTCCGTTTCCCAAGCCAAAGAGCCAGTGTTGTGCAAGTCCATGGCCATGTGGCCGGCATGGCCGAACTCATTTCTGCACACGGAACACTTTTTTACTTCCCTGCTTTTTATGGCGGTACCTATTTATTGGCTTGCATTTGCATCTTTTTGAGCTGCTAGGTTGGCAGGAGCTGGGGGTTAACAGCAGGCACTCACTCCGCTGCGTTGCACCTGGGATTCGAACCGCCAAGCAGCCGACTTTGCAGCCGACAGTTTTCAGCACTTTAGCCAACTGAGCCACCTATAATATAATATCTTACAATAGCATTATAAGAGTTATTATAATGTTCATGAGCTCCCTTCCCTGGATCTGGATATCCCTGGCAACCACCTGCCAACTGTTTAGAACCGCTTAGATGGGCCCCTTCTGGTTTCACTATAGGCAGGATTCTCTGGAATCCTTCACTCCTCTGGGATATCTTATGCAGATGCTTTGCTGGTCACAGTGCTATCACCCAGCACCTGCTTCACTATGCATCAGATTCCAGGGGGCCTCTATTCAGACCCCCCTTGTGGTTGGTGAATGTAGATCGCTGGTAAGGCTGACATCTCTAGGGAGGGCCGGTGCCAGCGGTCCAGGCATCAGCTGAAGCTTTTGTGGGTCAGGGTCCATACAGCTCTTCAGGAGAGGAGGCTCTTAGAGTGCCATACCAAGCAATGAACATAGCTGAGACCACTGTCAATTATATGTTCTGGAAGGAAGTCCCAAATCACCCACCCATTGCAGCAAGGCTGTCTAACAGCTGGCTTGCTTGCTACAGCATCGTCCCAGGCAAAGGAGGTGGCCTATGATCAGACCAAGAGGAAACATCCTTGGAATATGGGGGAAAGCCTGCTCCCCCTGGTTCATGAGCTGCTAAGCCCACAGGCCTGCCTAAGTAATGAGACTGAAGATCCAACCGGCATCTAGGACTGCTGCTTCCCTGTTTCTTGGATGCCAGCGTGGCATTGCTGAGGGTCCCTGCCTCCTGCCTCTGGTTGCACCATCAAGCCGGAGAGACATCTGTGATGAGACGTGGGGCAGCCAAATGTATAGATTGAGAGCTGTTGATCTCAAGACCCATGCAATGGGACCTAGCAGTGCATGGGCCTCAAGAACGACAGCTCTCCACCTGCACTGTGGAAGCAACACCATTAGATGAAATCCAGTGAAAAGGTGCAGCCGGAGTAGCTCCTGGAATCAGTGGATGTTCTGGTAGAGTTGGCTTGCCAGAGTCCCTGCCTGAGGACTCCAGCCTCTGAGTTTGTAGGTGTGGAAGGTGTTATCTCTGCAGGACATGAATTTTTGATAGGTTTTTAAAAATGGAGGGGGTGGGGGGGGGGGGGGGGGGGGGGGGATCACATTAAGAATCACACCAGGAGGAAGAACTACTCTCTTGATCTCATGCAACCAAAATCTAAAAGCTTTACAAATTGGTCTCTGTTTGAAAAACACAAATCTTCAAGAAAGATTTACACTCAAAAGAGAGAGAATGCAACCCCCAATGTTCCAGTTTTGGTGGTTCTTTTTCTATACAAGACAGAAAGCAAGAAAAAAAGAGGCTTATTTAAAGCAATTACAATATTTTACAGCTTCTGAACAATCAAAGGAGGCAGGGAGGGGGATGCGGAAGCATTAACGGATGGAACTGTACCAGCTCTGGGGGAAACAACACCTGGGACTAGGCTGGGGCTGACCGATACCCCTCCTGGATTTTTCACCCTCCTGGAAGAAACTGCCCTAGACGAGAGCAAGGATGAGTTGCCAGAGGTCCCCCAGGCTGTAGCTAATTCTCTGACCGGTTACTGATCAAGCATGCAGCTGGACTCAGGGCGAAGTGGGGCTGAACACAACACTCCTGGGTGCCATAGAGGCTTTGGATCAACCACTGGGCTGCCTTGCAGGGTGAGTTTTTCCAACAAGAACAAAGGGATCGGCACGGTTCCCTTCCAGGCTAGCGATCGTGGCTATCTTTCTGCCGCTGGCACATGATGGAATGGGCCATCCCCCCGAAACACAGCTCTCACGTCCACTTTCCAGGCAGCTGGGACTTCAGGGCCTGGGCTGTGCTTCCGGTAGCCATGAGCAGCCAGCATGGCACCCCTCGGGATGAAGATGTGGTGCATTGCATTACTTGACATGGAAGAGAAGGATTCTATTTCCTAGAGGGTGGGAGCTGAAGGCCAGCCTTGGCTGCACAAGGAGGGGAGGACAAGGAAGGAGGAGCACAAAAGGGCAGCCCCTCGACGACGTGGCCTGGATCTGATGAAGCTCCTTGGATTCAGCAGCAAAACTTTTCTCTCTCTTAGGAAAAAGAAGTCCAGTTGCCATGACTCAACTTCCAGATAAACTCACCTGGATGACTTGGAATCTTCACAGGCAACATATCCCGGAAGCTTCTGGGGCCAAGAGCAGAGGTCGCCCTTCCCTTCCCAAGGAATGGCTGCCCGGTGGGAGAAAGGACGCTCGGCGTCTTCTCGGGACCAAGCCAAGGGCCAGCCACTCTTGCCTCTGCTGGCACTACAGAGAAGGGCTGAAGGAACTCCATCTTCAGAAGGACATCCTAAGCCCTTGGGCTGCCAGGCTTCTCCTCCTCCCTTCCACAGGCTCTCTCTTTGCGGCAGCCGAGGCAGTGTCCGCCCGGAAAGCAAAAAGCCCTCTCTGTGGCCCACGGTGGCTTCTGGAGCTTGGCGAGCCTTGAGGCCGGGTCTTGCTTGGCTGACATATATGGGTCCTCCCTGGACTTCCCTGCCGTTTTATTGCATAAAAAAAATACATCTCGGTGCCGAAACAGGGGCGCCCCTCCCCAGGAGCGTGGCTGGCAAGGAGGATATGGCTTGTTAACAAGAGTGCAAAGCGGTGCCGGCTGACTTGACCCCCCAACCCCAACCCCTTGTGCTGCTGCTGCTGCTGCTGCATGACGTCCTTGTGCTTGAAGGTCCGGGCGATGCCACTGCCTCGCTCCAGGGCACCAGGACAGGTGGCACCATCCTTGCCACCAAGTCGGCAGGAGCTGATGTAGGCGCAAAGGAGGGAACCCGGACCCCATCTGGTGTTCCAGAGGCTTGCCAGGGAGAGGGCGGGTTGTAAGTGTTTCCCCTGCCCTTCCTTTCAAGGTTCACCCCTGGGGGATGGGGGGGGTGAGAAGGGGATGTTGGCACCGGAGGAGGTACAGAGGCAACTAAGGGGGAGATGCCCCTAATGGTGGGAGGGAGGCAGCAGCTGAACCAGACACAAAAGGGATGGAGGAATTGGGGGTGGGTTTGGGGGAACAGGACAGGCAGCCCCTCTACCCACACCCGCCCTGAGTCCCCATTGTGGGAATAGGGCGGTATACAAGAGCTAAAATAAATAAATATACCCTGCAGCAGCCCTTCCTCTTCCTTCCAGCAGGGGATGGGGCGGGTGGGCGGGTGGTGAAGTGATAGCTGACTTTTGGGCAATGCATCCTACCCTGTGGAGTACTTATGCAGGCCAATGGACAGGGAGAGAAAGAGACACAGACAGAGGGACCCAGACCTGTTCCCAAAGCAAAAGCATCCCCCCCCCCGGCACCTATGCGCACACACGCACGCGGTGTTTGCCGGGAATTTTGCACACACCACAGCACCATTTCATGGAGGTTCTGTTAGTGCACCGGAAGACATGAGGCTGGAAGGAAGGAAAAGAGGACGTGTGTGTGTGTTTTGGGGGGGTGGGGAGGAGGCTGCCCCAAGCAGCAACACCCCAACGCTGATCCACCAGGTTCCCAGAGGAAGCAAAAGGGCACAGGTTGCATCTTTTGGCGTCCTCTCTGCTTCCACTGGCTCCCTACTCACTCCTCTTTGTTGACCCCACAGCTTGGGCTGCTGGGCAGCGACCGGGCCAAGGGAGCCAGAGGGCCTTTCCCCAGGGACCGGAGGGTGGGAGGATCCGTGCAATTCTTCTTCTTCTTCTCGGGGTCTGGAGCTCCAGACGGTGATGGAAGATTGAGGGTGAGGGGTGGGGGGTGGGGAGCAGGAGAGCCCCCTTCCCAGTTCTTGCTCCCGGTTTAGTCCCAGAGTCCCGGCAGGTGTGGCAAAGGCAGAGACGAGGGTTGATGCTTCTCTGGAATTCCCGCTGCCCCTTTTGGGTTGACCGTGATCAGCCCCATCTCCCTCCCCACTCCCTTGGCTGCTCTCCCAGTCCTGGCCTCAGAGTCGGAGGGAGCAGCCCAACCCTCTCCATCTCTGGGGCCACCCTGCCCCCTTCTTTCTCCAACGCCATCCTCTC
Source organism: Phrynocephalus versicolor (assembly GCA_023846285.1). Classification (NCBI taxonomy): domain Eukaryota; kingdom Metazoa; phylum Chordata; class Lepidosauria; order Squamata; family Agamidae; genus Phrynocephalus; species Phrynocephalus versicolor. The sequence goes on along the minus strand of JAHTLZ010000008.1, from coordinate 1,363,092 downwards.
CCTGGAAAGGTGTGTGTGTGTGGGGGGGGGGCAAATGGCAGGTTCTCTTTCTTCCCCTCCTTGTGCCGTGCAACGCTGTCCGGTTTGCCAAGGGCAGCCTCCATGGGCCTGGAAGTCTGGGGGCCCAGAGCAGCTGGCTGTCTTTTGGGTGCCTCTTCCTTGCAGCTGCTGGGTCCCATGGGAGAGGAAGAGGAAGAAGAGGAGGAGGAAGAGGAGGAGGAGGAGGAGGAAGAGGGCCGGCCACCTCACTTCTTCCTGCCCGAGGTACTGGCCCGGCGGTCGGTGGCTTCCCGCTTGGGGTTGCCTTCGTCTGTGGAGGAGGTTGTGAGCAGCGCTTGGCCCCAGCGGGCGATCTCGGCGTGCTCGGCGATGGAGTCGGTCAGGGCCGTCAGCCAAGTTTTCATCTCCTCCTAGAGGAAGGAGAAGGCGGGATGGAGGCTTGGAGGCGACAGCAGGGGCCGAGATCACTCACCGCCCTCCCCATGTCCCGCTGCCGCCATGGGTAGGCACGGCGAGATCCTTACCTCATCCTTGGCTTGTAAGAGGAATTCTCCTCCGTCGTGGGTCCTGCAAGAGAGATCCGTCCACCCATCAGCATCCTTCCTAGTGGCCGAGAGGCGGCAGGGCAGGGCTTCCCTACCAGAGCTCCCAGGGACAGGAGGAGCTCCCCTGGATCTCAAAGCGGGATCCCAAATCCCGCGGCCCCGAAGCAAGGGCACACCTGTCCTTCCATCCGTGACATGGCATGACCGTCCGGCCGCCCACCTCTGCCAGCTCGGCCCAAAGGGTGGGCACCAATGCTGGTCCAACGTCAGCACATGTCAACACCGGGACAGAGGAAAAGGCAGGAGGGAGGGAGCAGGCAGGTGCCTGTATGCCTCGGGGCACTTGGCTCCCTTTGGGGCAACAGCATGGAAACTGACGAGCCTTCTTCGTGGCAGAGGAGAAGAAGGAGAGCGCGGCTCGCCAGCAAAGCTGCCCTCCTCTGAGCACGTACAAGGAAGGGACTCCTGCTTTCACGCAGGGATGCTCCGCTCTGAGCCAGGAAAGAGGCTCATCCCTTGGCCTGACGCTCCGAATTCCTGCAGATTCTCAGGGGAGGGAGGGAAGGAGGGAGGGTCTCCCTGGCCAGCCCACACCACTCACTTGATCTTCAGCACGTTCTTCTTCTTCTTGTAGGCGTTGGCCACCTCGCTGGTGGCGTTGTGCAGGTTCAGGAGGGGCTCGTTGGCGTGCGTGCTGCCCGACTCCCGGCCCTTGGCGTCCTTGTAGAAACCCAGCTCCCCTTTGCTCAGGACACAGTAGAGATTGATCCAGGACCTAGCAAGACAGGAGAAGGGAGGAGGGCCAGATTTGGGGAGGTGAAAATGTGTGTGGGGGGGGGAGAGATAAAGGGTGTGGCCCATGCGCATCTGCAACAGCTGCAAATGCTCCGGTTTTAAGGTGCCCAAGGGTCCGGCGGCTGTCGCATGGCCTGGGAATCGGTCCACAATCACCCAAGATGCACCACTGCTTGCATGAGCTGCCCTCCCTCGCAAGGAGGTGGGGAGGACACTGCAGCCACGGAGCCAGGGGCGGGTAGGCAGGGCGGGTGGTCAAGGAGATGGACGGAGCCAGGGGGACCAGGCAAATGAAAAAACTGCAAGCCGACGTATCCAGACGACATGGGGAGGGGACAGCCAGCGGGGATGAGTGACAGGCTGAACCGGCAGGGGGAAGAGGCTGAGGGCCACTCAAAATGTTAAAACGGGCCGCATTTGCCCCCCCCCCCCCGGGCCGGACTTTGGACATGTCTGAGTTACAGGAAGCCAGATTTGGGTTGGATATCAGGAAGAACTTCCTGAGAGAGCAGTCCATCAAAGGACCCCATGACCTCAAGTGGTACTGATCCAAGTCCAAGGGCATCTCTACCCAGTGGGTGCCCACAGATCTCTCGAAGGCCGGCCGCACAGGATGCCTTAAGCATCAAGTTGGACCTGACAGCCTTTTAGGCTTCTTCCAACTCAGTGATCCTTGGATCATGACCTTGCCTCTTACTCTTGCCCCCAACAAGATCTCTCCCTCCGGGACCTCGCGGCTCACCTGTTGGAGGCCTTCTTGTTCGGCCCGTCCAGCTCCATCTTGCGCAGGAGGTAGCCCTCCTGCTGGACGGTGTGCGTAGGGGGCGGTGGGGGCGGCGCGCTGCTCTGGGCCGGGGCGGAGCGTGACCGGCGGGCCTCCCCGGGCGGCGCGTTGGGGTCCTTGGGCCGTGGCCTCCGTCGGGGCTTGTGCCGGTCTCGGGCACGGGGCCGGTCGGGGCGAGGCGTCCGCTCCGGCAGCATGTCGAGGCCGTTGGGCAGACGGGCCGGGGACTCGCGCTCACGAGGCTGCGAGGAGAGAGACAGAAGCGAGGGAGAAGTGAGGGAAGGAAAGACCAAGACGCACCAGAGTGGTGAGGAATTGGGGAGAGAGACCTCCACACCCAGTCAAGTTCCCCGTGGAAACAGGACGCAGAGCTGTGGTTTCCCCGTCTAATGGGTCAACTGGGTATTCTTGGACAGCAGCTCCCAGAAGCCTTTGCCGTGAGCTGTGATGGCCAAGAGTTGTAGCCCCAAAACATCCGGGCACCCAAGGTTGGGAACAATTGATGCAGAAGAGGATATTCCATGGAGTGTCCTGAACCATGTGCAGAGTGGCGCCACCACCAGCAGCAATAGCAAGTGAGAATCTTCCCCAGTTCCTGCCAGGATTGGGAGCTTAACATCCCGGACATGATTAAATCCTGATTATATTTCCCCAAGGCCCTTTTCCTATGCTTTTGCTGGGGGAATCGCCCCTTGAGGCCAAACCCTTTCCCGTACTGTAGCCAAGCTCTCGGTTGCTCCAAGGGGACAACTGGGGATGGGCACGAAATGAACAATTTGTGTTTCGCTTCATTTCAGCCCCTGCTTTGTTTTATTTTGTCTCAAACATTTTTTTTGGAAAAAATATTGTTATAAAATGAAACATTACAAACCGTTTTGTAACTAAAAAAAAATGGCTCCCCTGGGCCCTAGAGGCACCAAATTTGGACCTAGGGAAGCCATTTTACATAGTAACACAATGGTTCATTTAGAATGAGGGGGAAAAAATCTGCCGTTTTGTTTTGTTACAAAACACCTGCCTGCCAACTTGTAAGCTTATGAAACGATTCGTAAACTTACGAAACAATTCATAAGCTTACAAAACAATTCGTAAGCTTACAAAATGATTTGTAAACTTACAAAATGACAAAACATTGTTTTGCTATTCGTAAGGGGCCCACCCCTAGGGACAACCAGCTTCCGCTCCATCTTCCCATCTCTGGGAGGAACGAGGCTCCTAGATGTCTGGAGAGCAGCCAGAACTGGTGTCGCTCTTCTCCGGACCTTCAGGAAGAAGAGTGAGGCCGTGGGGACTCACCGTGGCTGGGGCTGGCGCTGCCGTCGCAGGGGCCGTGGACTCCTTCTCCTGGAGCTGCTCCACAATATCTGCTAGAGTGGCTTTGCTGGAGAGATGGATAAAGAAGATGAGGAGAGAAGCCGCCTTGCCGGAACATCGCCCGGAGAGGGAAGGGCAGATGAAACAGGAGGGAATCTGCCATGCAGGTCCCTCGCGGCTCTACGGCTCTGTGGGAGGAAGTGTCCAGACCCAGGTCTTGCCCCAGAGGCAAGCAGATTTCGTCCAGAGAAGGGTACCCCACAGAGATGGGCTAGATCTTCCCTGGCATCTATGGTGCCCAAGGACAGGGAGCGCCCGGGGCACCACATGGCACAGGACTGGCACGAACCCCCTTCCACCTCCACTGAGATGCCACAGGCTCCTCCACTGCCTTTCTCAACCCCCCCCCCCGCCGCCTCCACGCTGGGGACCACAGAACTCACCCAGCTCCCTTGGGGTCACTGCGCAGGGCCTCCTGCTCGCTGGACTCCTGGCGCTCCAGCCTCCGCTCGTGCCGCTCCCGTCGTGGCGCCTCCTGCTCGCTGGACTCCTGGCGTTCCAGCCGGCGTTCCCGGCGTTCCCGTCGCCGCTCCGTCGCCTCGTGCCGGGCTCCATCGTGCTCACGGGACTCCTGGCGCTCCGGCCGCCGCTCGTAGCGTTCCCGGTGCCTCTCCGCGTGGCCCTCTCCCCGGCTCGTCTTGGCCTCCAGCTGAGTGGCCAGGGCCCCCACAGCCGAGTGGCCCAGGCTCTCCACCTTGTTCCCCACCGCCTCTTCCAGGGCTGCCTTGGCCTCTCCGGCTTTCTCCTGCACCTTGGCCTCGGCGGCTGCCACCAACCCATCATGGAGGCGGTCAATCTTGGGCTGCAGCCGCTCTGGCTTCAGTTCCTGGCGCACGTAAGCTACCTTGGCCTCTGCTCGTTCCAGGGCCTCGGGCTTGACCCCATTGAGGAGGGGCTGGCCCTCCAGCCGGCCCCGCAACAGGTCCTTCTCGTAGAGGGGCTGGCGCAAGAGGGAGGAGGCTTTGCCGGTCAGCTCCGCTGGGTCTGCGAAGATCTTGCGGCCCAGGAGGGGCGTGGGCGGCTGCTTGCTCTGCTCTGCCTTCAGCTTCTCAATCTAGGAGTGGGAAGAGAGTGGAGTCACCCTTTAGCTCCTTCCGCCCGTCACGAATAACCTTTCTCTCAGATAGACGCACCACAGGCCAACAGGAGGAGGAGGAGGACCCTTGAAATCTGCTGATTCACCATGGTTTGGAATAGATAGATAGATAGATAGATAGATAGATAGATAGATAGATAGATA
>JAHTLZ010000008.1:1341033-1354266 GCA_023846285.1 Phrynocephalus versicolor | reverse complement strand
TCTATCTATCTATCTATCTATCTATCTATCTATCTATCTATCTATCTCCCTCCCTTCCTTCCTTCCTTCCTTCCTTCCTTCCTTCCTTCCACCCACCCACCCACCCACCCACCCATCTCTCTTATATTTTTGCCTGGCAGCTGGCTTGATATCCTAAAGGAGAGGGTCTCCTTTGGATGTGGCCGAAGGGCCTGTCAGTCACCAGGGGACATCCTTCTTGGGAAACGGGTTGGGTGGCACAGCAGGTCACCAGTCCCAGAATGGCACCCTCTACTATTGACAGTTTGTAATGGCCCAAAGCAGGTTTTCCAGAAGAAGAAAAAGTAAGACTTAAAGAAAAAGATATGGGCAAAGGCAAAACTGACAGCTTCACCTAGGTCCTAGCACAGGTATAGCCAGACTTCGGCCCTCCTGATGTTTTGGACCACAACTCCCAGAATTCCAAGCCTGTATTTCAAATGGCAAAGGACTGTGGGAGTTGTGGTCCAAAACATCTGGAGGGCTGAAGTTTGGACATACCTGTGCCTAGCGGATGCCCATTTCTGCCCTGTTCCGAGCCCACCCACCCCACTCACCGTCACATGCTCGTAGTCCTGCCCCAGTTCAGGCGAGCCAGCCACCACCTCCTTCTCCGCGATCCAGTGCTCCAGTTCGTCCACTTCGCGGTTGAGCTGGAAGAGCCAGTACTGCTGCTCCAGCTTGGCCTTGCGTTCCTCCACCAGGTCCTTCAGGGAGACGTAGAGCCGGTCAACCTGGGACTGCCGGCGGCTGATCTGTTCACTGGCAAGAACAAGGCCAAGTCAGTCTGGGGGTGGGGGGTCTCCTCCCGGAGGGTGCCCACAGGGGAGAGGAAGGGAGGAAGACACCGAGAGAAAGCCTACCTATCCGGGTGGCCCAGCTCCAGCAGGGCTCGGCATTGCCGAGACAGCTGGGCGATGGTCTCTGCATAGTTCTCCACTGTCTGCTCCGTCAGCAGGTGCTTCTTCAGCAGCTGGAGGGTGCTCTGTTCGTCCTGCAGGAGAGCAAACGCAAGGGTCCATGAGGACACAGTGTCAGTGGCGTAGCTATGGAGGGGCAAGGTGGGGACATCTGTCCCCGGGCACAGCATCTGGGGCACAAAATTGGGTGCCAAACAGCTCCCCGTCCATGAGCCATGGAATGGTGTGTTGTGGGTGACCTGCTGGGGTACTTCAAGGGCCAGACGCAGGGGAGTGGTATCAGGGGACAGAGATATAGTCTCATGCACTCCCAAATGCATCTGGTGGGGCCACTGTGAGATCCAGGAAGCTGGACTAGATGGGCTGTTGGCCTGATCCAGCATGGCTCTTCTTAAGTTCTTATGTTCTTATGCCAGGGCTGGCATGGAGGGCTCCCCAGCCACCGCTGCCACCTTCTACGCAGTACCCCATCCCCATCCCTTGAGGGGGGAGGGGTGAAAAGTGACTTCGTCCCTGGGTACTGAAAACCGTAGCTACGCCTCTGCACAGGGCAGGGCCAGGCTGGGCCATGGGGAGAGGTGGCTCTCGATTCACAGCACAGCCCGCCAGCTTCAAGAGGAGGGACCGGGCTGGGTGGTGTCCACCAGTCCGCGATCTCCACAATGGCCCACCCGCCTCGGCGTCCATAGCCTCGCCCAGCAGCCACGCACCTTGCCCTTCTCTCCGCTCATCATGAACAGCTCCTGCTCGCTCAGCCAGGCTTCCACCTCGGCCACGTCGAAGTAGTACTGCTCCACCTGGTAGGTGGCGTCCAGCAGTTGCTGCCGCTGCTCGGTCTCCTCCTGGAGGGCCACCCACAACTCGGACAGCTTCTCCAGCAGCAGGCGCGCCGTGTCCACCTCCGGGCTCTTGATGGTGGCGACGTTGGTGGCCCGCTCCAAGACGTCGTCCATCCGCGGCTTGTGCACCTGGATCTCCCGGCGCAAGTTCTGGGGGAAGGAAAAGAGGTGGGGTGTTGAGCCGTGGGGCCGTCACAAAACACAAATGCAAAACTAGGCTACAGGCAATGACCTTTACAGGCCACTAATCAAATGATTTATTTTTTTTCCTCTGCCAACTGTGGATAACTGAATCAGTGGATAATGAATCAGTGGATACAGGGGTCCTACTGTAGATGGGTCCTTGGGGCTCCCTTCCTACTTTTTGATTGCTGGGGAGCCCAGCTTCTCCTCACCACCACCACCACCACCACCATCACCACCACCCCAACTCTAAGAGGTCACTTGTCCAGCCTCCCTGTACCTGGTTCTTCTTCATGAACTGCTGGACGGCTTGCAGGTTGCTTCCGAGGTCCTTCGCCATGGCCAGCGGGAGGCGCTCCTGCACCCAGAGCTGAAAGGGAAAGAGATGCAAGGAATACGGAGGAGGGAGGAGGAGGAGGAGGCCTCGCAGGAGTAAGTCCTTCCACCCAACCAGAAACAGTCACGGCCGCAGAGCGGAGTGGCTATCTCCGGCTGGGGAACCAGAGGTTGGGAGCTCGATTCTCCGCTGGGCCTCTTCAAGAAGGGATGCCCTCCATGAGCCACGGGGTCCCTTCCTGCCCTGCCCTTCTAAGAAGGTAATAAGGATGGTCCCGAATAAGCTACTGGGTAGCCCCCTGGTTTTTAGGTGTCTGGCAGAGGAGCCAGGAGGTTGGAGGTTCGATTCCACCCTCTACCCCCCATGCCTCCTTCAGAGACACAGGATTGGATGATCCCTTAGTGTCTTCCAGCACTGCAGTTCAGAGGTGGCTGTTTTTGGTTTGTTTGTTTGTTACTGTTAAAAATACCAGGTACAGTCAATCCAGAGTATAAAAACATTGAACGGTATTATATAACAGATACAAGTTTTAACCAAAAAGCTAAGCATCTGTTAATCATCATCACCATCACCATCACCACCATCATCATCATCACCAGCATCATCACCAGCATCACCAGCATCCAGTGGCTCATTACTAATGGCTTTAAGTGGCCTTGGGTCCTTTTAAAGAGAAAGGCAGCGTATCAAGGAAGGAAGGAAGGAAGGAAGGAAGGAAGGACGGATGGACGGAAGGAAGGACGGACGGACCTTAACAAGCCATGCTACTCATGGCAAATGCCAGGAAAGTGGGTCTTTCTTCTGCTGCTCCTGGCCTGACTATGATTCGCAGGCTGCTGCCTCCGCCACCTCCTCCTCCTCCTCCCTCTCTTCCTTTGGCCCCTCTTTCCCTCCCATCATGAACCCTCCCCCCTGCCCCCCCCGCCAGCCCCACTTACGATCTCATCCTCCAGGTCGTGGCTGACTTGGTGGACCTCCTTGGAGGCCAGCAGGATCCTCCGGCGCTCCTTGAGGGGCTCAATCAGGCGGACGATGCGGGTCCCCACCGCGTTCTGCCTCTCGTCCACCATGTCCTTGCTGGTGGCCTCCAGGGGCAAGGCGGCCACTTGGGCCTGGAGTTCGCCCACCTCTTTGTACCACTCCTCCACCTGCGTCTCCATGGTCTGCAACAGAGCGGAGAGAAGAGAAGCTGGCCTCAGTCAGAAGGGGAAGAGACCCGGTCCCGGCTGGGCTGACGGGGAACTAGGCTTCTCTCTTGGCCTTCCAGTCAGGGGCCAGGCAGCAGCTGGCTGTAAATGAGTCTGCCTTCTTGGCTAAGCCTTCCAGAACCAAGGCAGGGTCATGGGGAGAGTGTTGGGCTGAAAGGCAGAAGCTCTGGACTCAAATCCCCACTAAACCCTCCAATTTGCCAGGTGACTTTGGGACAAACACACTGTTTCTCAATGTGGCCTACCTCGCAGGGTTGGCCAGAGCACAAAGTGGGGAGGAAGAAAGCCCACATATCTCCATTGACTTCATTTGAGGTAAGGGGAGCTAGATACGTACATTAGGATCTCCTTATCCACTGGGGATTGGTCCCCTATGCCATGGATACTGAAAAATGTGGATAATAGCAAACACTCTACAGTATACAGTATATGAAAAAAAAAACATAAATTATTTTTTGCATGCATTACCAGAACTGACCAACTAGAGGGTGCCAGACAACATGCTATGTATCCTTTAATTACTTTGCTAACTCAGCCTCTGGCTCCCTCTAATGACTAGTTCTGGTAATACATGTGAAAATAGTTTTTCCTGGATTTTTTTCTTTTCTTTTAATATTTCTTAATATTTTCAAACCCTGGGTAAGTGAATCAGTGGATACTGATCTTCTAGACAAGAGGCTCCTACTGTAACCAATAAAATAGAACATAAATATGGTTGCAGCTTTCATCTCATCTGGGGCATCTTGCCCCCAGTTTGAACGTAATGCTGGCAGCTGCAAATAAAAGCTGGAAGGCAGCTCTTGCATCCCGTTGGCTTTACAAGCACACTGCAAAGCTTTCCTGCTTTCTCTCTCTGTGCATCATACATGCTGCTTTGCTCTGGTCTCTCAGCCTGAATCTGATGCTGGACAGATGCCTACCATCTGGAAAGGCAGCAGCAACTGAATTAAGCTGGCATCCAGAAAAGCAGGGGGGGGGGAGATGGGACAGCTACAAAAGAGGCACTCGGGATCCCCTGTCTAAAGTACAAGGAAGGCTTAAAGAAGTGTTTTGCAGGATCTTGAGGCTTCAAGCAATTTTTGAGCCCATGAAACTTCCCTGCTTAAGAAGTCCACACCAACCACGGAAAGCTCCCAGGCTAGAGACAGAAGCAGAAGGACCCATCCTAAGAGAAGGATGATGGAAAGCACAAGTAATTCCCAGCAGGTGGGCGTGAGCGAGGATCAGGAAGCACAGAACATGGAGCCCCTTTCCAGCAGGGCTCGCCACCCCCCACTCTGAGACATTTCCTCTTCTGGAGGCTTGCAAGCACACACAGTCAGTCAGTCAGTCAGTCAGTCAGTCTCTCTCTCTCTCTCTCTCTCTCTCTCTCACACACACACACACACACACACACACACGTCTGCAATATGACACCCATCTGGAACAGGGCTCCATGTCCGGGAGAAAGTCAAGGGAGGCAGAGCAGAAATTACTTGGTAGCTAATAATGCGTTCACGGGTGGTGAAGACAATTAACGTAGGAGATTGGATGCAGAAACGAAGAACGAAGGTGCAGAAGGAGTGGACAGTCAGGCAGAGAGGGAGAGAGTAAAAAAAAAGGAAGGAAAGGCCAGTGCAACCCAGATGGATTAAAAGAAAAGAGGGCTACTGTACCGCCATGCAGCATGATGAGACAAACCGCACTAGGATGTGATGAGCAAAGGCTGCCTCTGAGCGGCCGTGGGCGGCTGAGGATGGAAAATGGAGAGCTCGGTGTGAGTGTGAGTGTCAGGCCGGCCAGCCGGCTGGGGCCTCCTCAGCCCTCCTGGGAGCCACGGAGCCAGCTGCCTCCACTACTGTGGCGTGGCACGTGATAGGGTTGCCAGGCCAGGATCAGGAGGTTGAAGCCAAACCCAGGGCCACCAGCTGGACAGGAAAGCAGACCTACCCACCCATCTCCAAAACTGCCTGGACCCCAGCAGTGCACCAGAGAGAGCCTGGGAGCCCCCATTGTCATTCCTCCTTCCCTCCCTCCCGACAGGCCCCCGCCCTTTAGATGCTGGCCTCAGCTGGTCCTGCCCATGTCATAGATGGCAGACACCGCCGCGCCCAGGGATGAATCCCGCAGCTTCCGCTGGCCTTAATAGGCAGATGCCTGGATTGGGACAGGATACTGCCTAGGAGTCTCTCTCTCTCTCTCTCTCTCTCTCTTTCTCTCCTTGGCCCAAGTCATAATGCTTAGACATCCCGGGGCGAGCATGAACTTTTGAGTGGAAGGAAGAGGCAGGCAACGGTTACTTAGGTAGTGGGGCCCCTCTTGCTAACATTTGACACCCAGGGAGCAGCATTTTTCTTAACAAGGAGGTTCTGCCATGGATGGCCAAATAATTTGGGGACTTTATGAGGTTTGTGAGCAGGGGCAGGGGCACTGTCTGCTCTTTTGCCTTTGAAAACTGGGGGGAGTGTTCACCTCCTGTCCCTTTTTACAACCAAGCAATAAAAACAGGCTGTGCCCACATGTTCTGGCATTCCCAGTGGTCTAAGGAGAAATACCGGAAGTGAACACAGCCTCTGTTTCAGAGCATCTGTGCCTCCTTTGGCTAAAAGAGGGGGGGGCACTCCAGGCAAATGGATCGGTGGAATATGAAAAGTCTTCATCAAACGAGCTGGGTCAGGTGCCTCTGAAGTTCAGAAATGGTCCTTCCAGCAGGACCAAAAGGTTGATTTCACAGGACAAAGTCTTCCTGGGCTGCAGAAGCAGGGGGCATCGGGGGTATCAGGTCATGAGAACAAGTTATCCAGAGACAACGAATTAAAAAAACACCTCCGCCGACATCAAGTTCCTCCCGGTTTAGCCCAGCATTTCTTGGTGACCACATCACCCAAGTGAGTCTGGGAGGCAATGCGGGTGAAAGAAGGTCTACCCCAATTCAACTGGTGCCACGAGGCATCCAGAAATGTGAGTTAGTTCCCTAGTTTCACCCTAGGGAAGGAGAGCAGAAAGGGGGCCTGCTTCGTGTCTCAACCCAGGAGGAAGAGGAGTGACCCGTTCTTTTCTCAGCACCAGTTGATCATGAGAAAGAAAGAGTACACGTACACAGACACACACATATGAGCCCTGGATGTGCAGTGGAGCAGCCAAAGTACACGAAGAAGTTTCTGGATCACTGGGGAGTTAATCCCAGGAGGTTGCACCAGCCAGTGCCCCCCCCCAGGAATTCACCACTGCTTCCCCAAAATCTGGAGCCTCTGATCTCTGCTGTTGGCCTCCTCCAAGTCCCATGAGGAGAGTCCCGCAGGATTCCTGCCACCACCACCACCACCACCACCCCTCCCAATTCACAAGCAGATCCCTGGGGATCTCCTTGATGCTTCCACCCACCACCCACCACCACCACCACCACCACGGGACCCACCTGGAGCTTTTTGAGGCTACTGTTGACGCTGGCCAGGTCTGGCCCGACATCCACCGCCTGCAGCTGGCTCTCCATGTGAAGCAGCCGCCGGTCAAGCTCGGTGAAGCTCTGGACCAGGTGGTCTGCCTTGGTGGCCTCCAGCAACTGGCGCGCTTTGGCCTGCGTGGTGGACTCCAGCTCAGCCCAGCATTCGCGGATTTCCTCCAGTTGTTTCCTCACAGTTTCGGCTAGCTCCGGCTTCTCCTCCATCAGCTGGTGACCTTCCTAGAGACAGGGAAAGGGAGAAGGGGATGTTGGTCACCCACAGGGCCTCTACCTTCTGGCAAAACCCATCACCAAGCATCACTGGGAGCAAAGATCATCCCTGCTACCCCTGGGCACAGAGCCAGGCAGACATCTAAGAGGGCTACCCCACGCAAGCCTTGCTCAGACAACCCTTGGGCTTTCTCAGGTCTTATCAGGCATTGCCCAAGGACATTCACAAGAACTAGAAACTTGCCTAGCAAAATCTAACACTCTCAAGGCCCAGACCTGCATGGGATCCCACATTTTATTTTGTCTACATTTCTGGAGAATTGAGGCATACTCCTTCTGGTTTTCCACAGCTACTTTCACATTGTTTTTGTAGGGAATGCAGTGTGCTGAATTTTGTAGTGTTTATCTCAAATTAAGGTGTTAAGATCTCAGGCTCCCTGCATCTGGAGGGCCGAAGTTTGGACATGCCTACTGTAAGATGTTCCACAGTTCTTTGTTCTCAATTAGTCGAACATGTCTTAATTGTATTGGACTGTATATTGTCCCTCATTACTGTAAGCCGCCTTGGGTCCTTTTCCAAGGAGAAAGGTGGGGTAAATAAATAAAAATAAATCAATATCATCACCACCACCACCACCACCACCACCACCTTAGAAGCATGAAATTAAAAGGGACCATCTATGGACCATCCCGTCCAGCCCCCTGTCAAGGATGACCAGTGGGGGAATCAAGCTCGCAAACTCTGACTCTGTAGCCAAAAGACCACAACTACTGAGCTCTCCAGCAGTTCCTCTCTAGCTGTTGCTGACCTCCAAAATTCCCTCTAAGCCGCATCCAGGCTTCTTGCTCATAAAGACATGTCCCATGCCACAAGGACAGAGGGACTCCTCTTCCCATTGAGTGCTGACTCGTCTCCTGTGGCTTGGGGGGGGGGGGCAAAAGGGGGGGGGGCAGAGACAAGCTGTCTTTCTACTAGTAGAATCCTTTGCCCCTTGGACCTTCTGTGGCCAGGCACCGGGGAAGATGCTGGCCTGGGGATTCTGGAAGTGTTTGTGGCAGGGAAGAACATAAAATCTCTTGTGTTGGTCTTGGCCAACCTGTGTGTTCTTTTCACACAGTCATTCACCTGAAGCCCTACTCCGATGCCCACAATGGGACACAAGAGTGCAACAGCATAAATCCATCTTGGCTCATAGCTGCTGGCAACTAGATCTTCAATGAATTCGGCTCACCTGATTTAAGGACTGTGCAGGAAGGGAAGACTAACACAATTGTTTCTATCTTTCCTCCTTTATCAAACATGCCCAGGAAGCCAATGAAGGTCTCCCACAAGCACCCCACATCAGATTTGTATCTCTTCCTTCATCAAGCGGGCAAAGGACTTTGCATAGGTGCTGACCTATTTTATGTTTCATTTCATTTATATGCCACTTTTCTCCCTCGCAAGCCCTATGGTGGCTCATAAATTTAAAAACAAAGCCAGCAAAAAACAACCAGAAATTACAACACAAAACAGGATGACCTAGATTTCTGCAGTGAAACCAATACTGAAATTATTGCAGTTTAAAAACGATTGAAACCCTGTCACAACTGAAAAAGAACAGCGACCCCAACAGAGAATTCTGTTTGACTGGCGGCGTTGGGTTACTCAGGCTGAGAGAATTTTTATCTGTACTAGAAGACTTAAAATGCAAAATAATTTTTTGGATGTGCTTTGGTCTTACATGATTCTCTGAATAATGTTTTACTGACTTCATCAGATTTCAAAACAGGCTTTTATTCTGGTTTAAGGAACAAAGGCTTCAGTAGTGATTTGATGGAAGACGATTCCCTCTCAGGGGTGGCCAAAATCCCATTCACGCGCCTGAGATTATCATCTACCATACAATAATGACAAGGTGGAAAATAAGAGCTCTCTCACACCCCAGCCCACCCTGGCCAATGATGAGGGGATGATGGGAGTTGTATTCCAAAGCAAGGAGATGGGTCACCAGGTTCCTTACCCCGCAATAGTACCTATTGGGCACAATTATTACCGACATTGCACTAACTTGCTCTGTTCGTGCTGGAGAATTAGCCCCTTGGTCCTGCTAATGGGGGTCCCCCACCTACTCAACATATGCCCCTTTCCTATCCCGAGAGAGGCCTAGACATCTCCATGGCAACCGGGCAGCCCCAGCTCTCCATGGCAGCCACTTTCCTGCCTGAGAAAGCAAGCCCAATAGGTCTTGATGGAGTACTTTCTCCCTCTCGCTCTCCTCCCTGTAGGAAATAGTGACCCCTTTACTTGGATGTGGGGAGAAAGGGGTATCTGGCCCTTGTGGCCAAACACTTCCGGTGGGCCTTCGGCAGCTCCTGCCCTCTGGGGAGATTTCTCTACAGAGAAACCCCTGGAATTCAGCAAAGCAAAACTGGGCAACCGGGTGAATTTCTCTCTGCAAAAGGCCTCTCCGGGATCCTTCGCAGCCACGATGCCTTATGCCTGATCCCGTGACTACTGGCTCCCCTCCCTCTCCCGCCCCCCCTTCCCCAGCTTTGTACAGGGTCTCCTGCAGTTTTGGAGTGTCGCCCTCTGAGCAGCTTCCGCCATCTGCCAGGCAGCTACCGTGGCGAGAGATCACAGAGTGGCACGGTGCCAACGAAAATACCCAGCAGGCCCCAAATGTTGCAGAAGGCGCGCCCGTGTCCCGGCGTCCCTCCTGCCCTGCCAGCGCCACACGGAGGGAGCTGGCGTGTTTACACCAGGCACGAGGCGATGCAGCGCCTCCCCGGGCGAAAAGCTGCTCCAGGCCATTCTCCACACAACAAAACAGATGTGGGCAACGCACAGGGAGGGAGGGAGGGGGAGGTTGGTTCTCCCCTCCAATGGCAACCCAAAATGCCGAGAGCAGGAGTGGCAAGGATCCAAAAAGGGCATTTTGGGTCGAGAATCATGCGGGAGGTTTGGGGGCCCACGTGACCTACATAAACAAGCAATTGCAATATAAATAAAAATTTAAAAAACAAACAAGCAAGGAATTGCTACCATGGCCCTGCTTTGTGGCTGTTTTGTACTGGATAAGACAGAAGCAGCCAGGGGGAGGGATAGAGAACGGGGCACCGCCAGGGAAGGCAACCTCATGACCAGGTAAAATGTCCAACTCGACAAAGCAAAACAACCTAGATTATCCCCTCCCCCAAATGCAGAGCCAACAAAGCTAGGGAACAAGAGGACAGGTGTTGGCGGGGGGTACAAATACCTTTGCTGGCAGGCAGAAAGAGGCCAGCCAACAAGCAAGCCTGCCTTTCCTGCAAGTGGATATTGAGGGGAAGCCACCATTGCCACCACTAAGAAGGCCCGGCTCTGTGGCAACCCAGACCTAATCCTGCTCTCTGTTCAGCCTTTTCACACAGTATGGTATCCTTTGATCACCTTATGGGAGGGTGTGTGTGATTCAGCGACTTCCAGTTTGCAGATCCTGGGCCCTGCCAGGTAATTCTGCTTATAGGTAATTCTGCTTATAGCTTCATGTAATCGACCACCAAGTCTCATGGGCCCTAATCATGCCTGGAAATGGCTGATTTGGGAAAGGGGGAAAGAGGCAGTGTAGCATAATGGTCCGTGTGTCAAACTAAGACTCACGAGTCATGGCTCTCAATGGCTCCTGCTTGGCATAATGGGCCTATGCGTGGCAGTTGTAAACCAATCTGTGAACTTGCCATGTTCCTAGTAAACCTTCTTGGGGTCACTGTAACTCAAAGGGTCTTGAGGGCACCAAACAACAGCAGAAATGGCAGCAGAGACAACAGTAGGTAGAACGAGGGAGAGGAGGCCAGGACGCAGGGCAGCCACAGACCCGTTGCTGCCCAGAGCCGTGATGTGGCTTAAATAGCATTCTCTGCTCACAAAGGGTAAAGACCTCCTGCCCCGGCCCACTCAAGAGGGAATGGGAGCTGGGACTCACATGAGGGACCTGGAAACTTAGGCACCCCCCTTGAGAGGGTCAGCCAACACAAAAACAAAGAAATCTAACCCATCAGGGATTTGTTTTTCTTGCATGAATGAAGCCACAATCATGAGAAATCTACCTCTAACCCTCCATGCCAGCCATGAGAGGAGGCAAAGACACAACCACTACAGAAAGCACAAAGCCAGTGGCTGACCAGTATCTGGGCATGTGCAGAGCGTGATGGATTAACTGCAACTGGAGTGGGAAGCTTTCGAGGCAACGGTTGCGAGAGGGATGGCCTGGCAGGAGTTAACCCCCCCCCCATCTTTCTCCTGGCATCTCCTACCTTGTATTTGTACCCTTCCTTTGCCCCCATATGGGGAGGTGTTCAAGCAACTCTCTGCCCCGAGGCCCAAATTATGCGATCCAGGCCACTGACAACAACTGTTTGCCTGAGGAAGCCAGGCGACCGAATGGCCGTTGTGGCAAGCAGAAAAAGTTGCAAAGGCAGACTGGGTGAGACCATGGGCTCCACACACACACACACACACACACACACACACCAGTTCCGGGGGGGGGGGCAAAGCCTGTGAGACAGCAGGGAGGATCTCTCAGGCACCTTCAGAATTTGGGGGATCAGGGTGACCAGGCCATCCCCATGGAGGGCTTTGCCAAAGCCCCCCCCTCCTCACTATAGTAGTGTGTGGGGGGGATGCTGGTAGGGCAGCCCCAGAAGGGGCTGTGCCATGGCTCCCTGCTCTAGGGGTGGGGGGTGGGGGTGGGGGGACAGGCAATGGGGAGGCCTCCACCACTCCTGCTGCCGCCTCTGGAGCGGGTCCTGGTACCCTCGCTGCCCCGGGAGCTCTCCAGGGTGCTGAGCCGCCGCCGCGGGCCGGCCCTCCCTCCCTCCTTCCCTCCTTCCCATCCGCGGGGGTGCGGTGGGGGGGCCGTCGCCGACGGGTGTCCTACCTTCTCGATCTTGCGTAGCCACTCCTTGTTTTGGGCCAGCTCCGCCATGAAGGCGCGATGCCGGAGCCAGCGCTTGGCCGCCCGAGGCTGCTGCTGCTGCTGCTGCTGCTGCTGCTGCTGCTGCTGCTGCTTCCCGAGTGGCGCGTCCTGGCGGCGGGGCGCCTCGTCGGCCATCAGCGCCTCCTTCTCGGCCACCCAGCCATCGAGCTGCACGAGCACCGGTCGGGGGAGGAGGAGGAGGAGGAGGAGGAAGGGGAAAAGGGGGGGGGGGGGCTAGCGTTAGCCCGCCGGTGGCTCCAAAGGGGAGCCCAAGGCGCGCGACCCCTCCACCGTCCTTCCCGGGGTCGTCGGCTCCCCCTCCCCGTGCTTTGAGCGCCGGTTGCAGGTTTTTCCCACGGCTCTGCCGGCGGCGGCTCCCCGTCTGCCCGGGCGGCGGCAAGCAGAGGCTGCTGCGGCAACCGCGGACGAGTTGGGGGGGGGGGCGCGGGCGGGATGGATGGATGGAGCAGGCGCCCTCCCTTCCCGGAGCCAGCCAGCCAGCCAGCCAGCGAACGAGCGCACAAGCGAACGAGCGCGTTCCCGGCGGGCGGGCGGCGGGCGAGAGGAAGACGGGATGGGGTGCGCGGCCGGGGCCTCTCTCCGACGCCTGGATCCCTCTCCGGACGGCTTGGGGGGGCGGCGGGGGCGTGCGGAGAGACAAGCGAGGGCTCTCCCTCCGGGCCACTTCACCTCAATCATGTCGCCTCCTGCCAGCCGCTTTTAAGGACAGGCAAGCCTGAGCTCCCAGGGAGGGGGGCGGGAGAAGGAAAGAAGGCAGGGAGCCCCCACCCCACCCCGCAACCCCCCCCATCCCACAAGGGGAAGCAGAGACCCTCCTCCGGCCTGGGTAGACGGGCAGGAGTCAACTGGGAAACAAACGCAAGGACATGTTGGAGAGTGGGTGCCCCTTTCCCCCTCCCAGCCTCCCATCTTGTTCCTGCTTGGGGTCCCTTCCGGTTCAAAGCCAAAAATAGAAGGCCTTTTCTGCTTTGTTTTGGAGGGGCTTCAGCTTTGTACAATGCGACCCCCCCAAAAAAAACACTCATTGACTACCTTGAACTAACTGCCCCTCCACTTTCAGGGTCACTGCCTTTATTATTATTATTATTATTATTATTATTATTATTATTATTATTATT
>JAHTLZ010000008.1:1291816-1318120 GCA_023846285.1 Phrynocephalus versicolor | reverse complement strand
TCCCCCACCCCGCCCGCGTTTGCTTTCGGCCCGACCAGGGAGGGCGCTGCCGATTTCCGAGGGTCCGGGGGCCAGCCGGGCGCGCTCCGCTCTCGGGGCGGTGGCCTTGCGCGCGCGCCTCCTTCGCGCTCCGCCGGCCGGCGATCACGAGCCTCCCTGGACGCGCCGCCCCCCTCCACCCTCCACCCTCCACCCCCGACCTCGGCCGCCCTGCCTCCCGGGAGGAGCTCCGGGCGGAAGGGCTCGCGCCGGGGCTGGGCTGGGCACGAGAGGCGGCGGCCGCGCGGTCGGTCGGTCGGTCGGTCGGTGGCGTCCGGAACGGAGCGAGGAGCGAGAGCGCCCGCCCGCCCGCCATGGCCGCCGCCTGCAAAAAGATCGCCATTTTCGGTGCCACGGGCATGACCGGCCTGGCTACTTTGGCACAAGCCCTGGACGCCGGTAAGCAGGGAGGCGGCGGCGGCGGCGGCGGCGGCGGCGGCGGGAGGGGAAGCACCCGCCGCGGATCGTGCTCTTTGGGGGTGTCCGGAAGAAGGCACCTCATCATCCCACCCCACTTCCCGAGACGACACGCGCGCCTGTAAGCGCCTAGCTGTCACCCTCCCTGGTGCCAACCTTGCCCGGGGCTGGAAAGCGCCCCTTGGCGACGTGGTCCGCTCCGTCCTTCCTGGGGCCCACATTGGCTCCAGCGCTCGAGGAAGTGGGGCGGCGGGATCGCGCAACGGAGCCCACCCCGGGCCAACGTGCCCCCTCCCCAGCGACCCCCTGTTGCTGGCTTGATGTCAGGGGCGTCGCTTGCAAAACGCGGCTCAAGTCTCCTCCTCCTCCTCCTAACGACTGAAGACCTTATTTTTCTTGGGGGTTCGTGCCCCGGAAAGGGGTGGGGGGAGTGGGGTAACCAGGCCAAGGGAGCCACATTCCCGATCGGGTGGGGTTTTTATACCAGCCTGCCTGTCAAACGCCTGGCCGGCTAGTCCATTCCGCCTAGGGACAACCCTGCAGGGAAGGCCTGCCTCCAGGACAGCCTGTTGTTTTTAAGCAAGGGGGGGAGTGGGCGGCTTGTGGGCAAGTGCTTGTTTCAGCCCCCCTCTGTGGGTGCCAAAGAGAGGGCAGCAATGGCACCCTCTGGGAGCTGGGGTGGGGGTGGCAGCAGCCACAGACCTGCCCTCCCTGTGTGCTGTGGAGATAAGAAGGGCCCTTATCAGGCCTGGCCAGACAAGGGAGCCCAGGAGGCCAGGGTGGGATCTGCTGGGTTAGGACCAGCCTGTTGGCCCTGGGTGAATGTTTGAGCTTTGAGGACCCACCTCGAGATAAGAGGCCTATCCTTCCACCAGCAAAATGCCGGGAAAGCTGAATGGTACCTCTTGGCTCCTTCCCACCAGGCCTCCTTGCCCTCTATGGACATACTAGTTATGGGCAGCCCCCAAAAGATGTCCGAATCAGCAGCAGACACAGTGGTGTTGGTCCTACTATTTGGACGCTCTGCCTTGGTTCCTTCCCACCCTGCCCACCTGTTTGTGAGGATCACCCCCACCCCCACCCCCACCCCAGCATGAAGGCCTGGCACCTTTTTTTGCCCCGGTTCCTAGGAATGGCCCTCCTTCAGTCTGGGATCCTGTCCAAACTTCTGAAATGCAATTAAAGTGTGTCCTTTGGAACAGCCAGCCCTGGGAGCAATGGCACCAGAGGTGCTGCTTGGTTTAAGGCTGACCTGCATTGGGGATCCAACCCGTGTCTTAAGTGGTCTGGGAATGAGGGCACAGTGGCTATCATATCCACAACAGGAAAACTCCCAAGGAAATCTGACACAGGCCTGTTTGGTTTCCAGAGGATGATTACCCCACCCCACCCCCCAATGAAAGTAAGATTAGTTGACAGAAATCTGAAAGGTACTGGCTAAGTCCCTTTGAATTGCCTGGAACCGAAGCTAAAATGGACCGCACTGGTTGGGAAAAGAGGGAATGAGCCAAGAAGGATGCTAGTGTAGTTCAACTGCAAATAAAAGATGGCACTTTGGGAAGAAAGACATTTGCTTCAACATGAACAAAGAGTTTTAAAGGTGCGTAGAGAGTTCCTAGTCAATTGTCCAGGTGCAGTATTGGCTTTGCACTGGATTTCTCACAAGTATGGGGTGCTCTCAAAATAAGCCATGTACATATTTGAGGGGGAAAGTGCCTCAAAATATGTTTTTAAGATAGCAAGAATCTCTGCCAGTTTTCTAAAAAAGCAGTTGTTAAGTTTATTCCAGGTTTAGACTTGCTAGAACAAGCTGGACTTCCTTCCTTCCTTCCTTCCTTCCTTCCTTCCTTCCTTCCTTCCTTCCTTCCTTCCTTCCTTCCTTCCTTCCTTCCTTCCTTCCTTCCTTCCAGACCAAGGATCTGCGGCTGTTGCCCTACAGCTCTTGTCAGCCTTCACCAACATAGCCAGTGGGGAGCGATTTTGGGAGCTGTAGTCAAGGCCAATAGACCTCTGTTTTCTACAATTACCACCCACCCACCCGACCTCTCTTTTGCCTCTCTCTTTCCAGGTTACCGGGTGACGGTGCTGGTACGGGACCCAGTCCGCCTCCCCCTGGAGCTCCAGCCAGCGCAGGTGGTGGTGGGAGACGTGCTGAACCTGGAGGACGTCGACCGGACCGTGAAAGGCCAGGATGCCGTCATTGTCATCCTGGGCACCCGCAATGACCTCAGTACGAGCGGCAGTGCATGCCACCCACTCCTTGCTTTCCAACCCTTCTGCCCCTTGCTCTGCTTCATTAACATCAAGGCGGCCGGACAAAGGTTGCCCTCCGAGCTCCTTGGTTCCTTTTGCATGCCAGCTCTTCCTGGGATTTAGAAAAAGGCAAGTGTGCCCTCCCCCACTTGCTAGGGGAACCTCGTGGCACAGGGGCTGAACTGCAGTCCTGCAGCTCAGGTCCTAGGTTCAATCCCAGGTAGCGGCTTGAGGTTTACTCATCCTTCCCAGATCAGTAAATTGAGTACCCCAGTTGAGTGAGTGTGCCATGTGTCGTGTGCACCATTAACTTGCAAACTGGCCTGAGAGTGCTTTAAGTGCTATAGGGCAGGATGTAAGCAGCACACTTTGTTTTTGCTTTTTAAAAATTGTTGCTCTGGGGTGCTGATGCCATGCGCCCGGGCTCCTGTGTTTCACTTCTCCCCCTGCTCACCGTCTGTGGTGTCTTTCAGCTCCCCGATTCCGCTCCTTCTCTCTCCCCAATTCCAGGCCCCACCACGATGATGTCTGAAGGCACCCGGAACATCGTGACCGCCATGAAATCTCATGGCATCCGCAAAGTGGTGGTCTGCCTGTCAGGTATCCGTGTCCAAGCCTATGGAAGATGGAGGGGTGGGGTGGAATGGGGTAGGGCATGCAAGAGGAGGTGGTGGTGGTGGTGAGGCAGTTTCCTTGTCTGGGTTTCCAGCTTAGAGCTGTGAGCTCCATTGCAAATGCTGTCTCTGCTCACCTTCCTTGATGTACCCAACAGGAAATGGGGGGGGGGGCTTTCCCGGGGGAGATGGGATTTCCTACCCGTGCTCTGAGGGGGGGGGCAAGAATAGGAGGTTTGGGTGAGAGCCAGTGTGCCAGAGAAGGGCAGGGACAGAGGCTAAGTCTCATTCTTGTTCTGTCTTTGCTGTCGTAGCCTTCCTTATGTGGGATTTGGACAAAGTGCCTGCCAAGCTGCGGCCGGTGACCGAGGACCACATCCGGATGCAGGAGATCCTGAAGGAGTCGGGCTTGGACTGTGTTTATGTCATGCCCCCTCACATTGCAGGTAAGGTGCCCAGCTCCCTTGCCAGCTCTGCTGAGCTGCCCGGGCTGGCCCTCTCTGCAAACAGGGTTGGTGTCCAGCATTTCCCTTGGTCCCCATGGGAACTTTCCCTGCAATAACCTCACCTCTTGTCTGGATACAGTCAAGGAGCGTGCGGTCATGCTGGCCCTCTCTAACCATTAGTCCTGTTAGCTGGAGCCCTACTCAGATGCCAACCATCTTTAAGGACTAAATTGTTTAGTGTTTATTTATTAAACATAGTTATGCCCTGCCTTTCTCCTTAAAAAGGACTCGGGGTGGCTTGCAACCATTAAAAGAGAGCCCTTAAACTAGCAACAGACAATACTAAAAAGTACTCCAGTCTCAAACTAGCAGGCTGCCTGCCCATGCTCAGAAGAACTACGGCAGTTGCAAGGACTTCTTGTGTCCGGTGGGCATTTGGAATGTCTCTTAAGGCAGAATCTACTCCACAAGGATCTTTAAAGCCTATAATAGAGCAGTTGTGGCAAACCTTCAGCACTCCAGATGTTTTGCACCACAACTCCCACAGTCCTTTGTTATTGGCAATACAAGCTTGGAGTTCTGGGAGTTGTGGTCCAAAACATCTGGACTGCCAAAAGTTAGCCACTACTACTATTGAGCCTTGTGGCATAGTGGTTAAGCTGCTGTACTGAAGCTGTAACTGTGCTCATGACTTGGGGTTCATGACTTGGGGTTCAGTTTTAGGTAGCAAACTCAAGGGTCACTCAGCCTTCCTTCCTTCCAAGATCAGTAAATTGAGTACCCACTTTGCTGGGGGTGGGGGGTAGGAGCAAGGCGTAGCCTGCATAATTACTTGTAAACTGCCCAAAGAGTGCTTTAAGTGCTATGGGGTGGTATATAAGCAGCAGACTTCACTTTTTAAAAAAATCTGCTGAAAGTCCATTTATATTTTGCCCCCTCTTGTTGCAAGCCAAGGGACTCTCTTCCGTTTTGTCTTGCTTTCCACAATGGCTTCCTTTTAAAAAATGCCTCCCCCCACCCCGCATTGTGTCACCTCCTGGCTGTCTAATCTAGACATGTCCAAACTTTAGCCCTCTAGGTGTTTTAGACCGCAACTCCCACAGTCCTTTGCCATTGGCAATCTAAGCTTAGAATTCTGGGAGTAGTGGTCCAAAACATCAAGAGGGCCAAAGTTTGGACATGCCTGGTTTAATCCAAGCTCTGCTATTCCTTCTCCTCTTCCTCCAGGGGACCAGCCCCTCACGGGTGACTACACTGTGACCGTGGACTCATCCAGCGGCTCCAGAGTCATCTCCAAACACGACCTTGGGCACTTCTTCCTCAAGTGCCTGACCACTTCCGAGTACGATGGGAAAAACGTCTACCTCTCCAGGCACTACCCCAAGGAATAGGTTGCCCTCCTGCCGGCTGCCCCTCCCCATTTGCTGTTCAAGGCCAAAGGGACTCCTCCCCACTCCTCCTTCCCCACATCTAACTTGACAAAAGGGAATTGCTCAACTGCTTTGCCAACCTGTCTGACATCCCCTCCCCCTAATCCCTGCTGTTTATTCTCTTGAGTGCCTTTCCCCCATTAAAACCAACCCTGGAAGGAGGTCTGGAAGTGAGCTGATGGCCATTGCATGTCAACATTTATTGGCATTAAAATGACACCAGCAACAGGGTGTGCGTGTATGGGCCACACTCCTTCCCTTGTGTACTTGGGCAGGGATTTTGAGCAACAAAATAACAACTCCCCCCCCCCAAGAAATGATCAAAGCTGTTGCAGGTTGTAAGGGCAGCACAGAATAAACAAGCCTTAGTGGTTCAGCTTAGCAGCCTCTTAACTGGTACAGGACTGTAGGGTGGCTTAAAAGGAATGATTTTTAAAAACGGAAGACATTAAGGGACAGAACTGTAACAACAAAGCAGCCAGGACCTCTCAATCTGCAGAGATTTTTTTAAAATTGTATGAGTCACTTGGAGAACTTGCTCAGTTGAAAGACAATTCATTAATGTATGGAAAAGATGGCCCATAAAAGCAATGCATTAACACTTTTGGATTTTATTCATTTGGACTGGAAGTGGGTAGCTATATTAATGTTAACTAGTTTTCCTGCTCTCTGTACAGCTGAGAAAACTCGTTCCATCTTCCTTGCTGACAAACTCTGTGTAATTCGAAAGCCTACGCACTTGTAACAAAATTTAGCTAGATTAAAAAATATTTTGATCTATTTTGTGTTTGTGATTCTGATTTCATCACAGGAGTCTAGCTGATAGTTGGCTGAAACCTCTGATGTTCTGTCACTGCCATCCTTTCACCGATACGTCTGGGAGGGTATAAGAAATGTGTAAAACACTCAAGAACACCCCAGGTTTGCTACTGATGGTAGGCGTGATGCATCAAGGCTTTGGGAAAGTTTCAGAGATATTGCATTGCTCTTTGGAGGTCAGCTCGTTTATCCCAAGTCAGGTTCAAAAACACCCGCAACCGAGAACCCTAAGAGAAGTCCGTTCTGAGTTATGGCGACCCTTTCAAGGGTTTTTCTAGCATATTCAGCAGCTTACCCTTCCCTTACTCTGGGGTTGTGCAGCTGGCCCAAGCCCCCACCCCCACCCCCAGGCTGGCTCTACTTGCTGGAAGCTCAGTTGGCGATCCACTCCCCATGCTTGGCTCTGCAGGCAGAACCTTAGCTCACTGATCTGAAAGTTGAGTCATGGCAACTGGACCTTTTTTCTTGTGAGACTGAAATGTTTTGCTGCTCATCCAAGCAGACTAAGGCTGCTTCAGTGAAATAAAAGAAGTCCAGTTGCTATGACTCACCTTCCAGATAAATTCAACTGCATGACTGAGAATCTTCACAGACATCTAGCTCATTGATCTCTCCAGCCAGTGATCTGATTAGCCATGCATATATACAAATGCAAAAATAACTCAGAAGGGCTTTAGAGACTGGTAAGAAGACACCCAGTTTCTTATCTCCAGGCAAGGGAGGGGGTGTGGCTGGTTTTGGCCAGGGGAGAAAAAAAAATATCCTTCACATGTAAATTGTGTCTTATTGTTCAAGCTCCCAGAGGCTTAAGCACAGCTGTTAACACTTGTGAAATCCCCCCCAGCGGTCTTAGGCTTTGACCTATTGTTAGACAACTTAAAAAGAAAAAATTGCAACCCTTGCAAAGACAGGCTGGACATGCTGCCGATGGAGAGCAACCAGCATTTTGCCTAAGCAATTTAGCTCCTCAGAATTATTTTTAATCCAGATAAAAGCGTTTGTCACCCCCACCAAGTTAGCCACTTTTCTGTAAGGTTATCCCTTCTCTGAAGAAAAAGTTTCCAATAAATTTCCGGGGGTGGTGCTCTTTTAGTCTGTTGCAGCCACTGTAATAGTCTTGAGGCTTTTTGGGGAAAAAACCCAACTGTTTTTTATTAGCAATAGTGCTTTCCTGGTTTGCAGGGGGCTCCATCAAAAGCCTCCCAAACCGGGCTGCAGGATGGGAATTCCCAGGACAGATAAAGCTCCTGGGGGACTCTTTTAGAAGGGGAAAGCCAAGGCAACTCTAACTCAGCACAAGCTTAATACAGTATGTCGCTTTTACCTGCCCTCAAGTTGCCTCCGATTTATGTCAGCCTTCTTTCTTTCTTCTTTCTTAGCATCTATTCCACTTGGTAGCGGGGGTCCGCTTATGGCGACCCTACAAATGAGTAATCTCGGAAATGTCCTGTGATCAACTTCTGCAGACTTGGTATTGCCTCTTCCTCCTTCCTCTTTCCTTGCTGCCTTTCACATTTCCGGCGTGATGGCCTTTTCCAGATAATCTTGCCTGCTCGTGATGACCCCAAAGTAGGATATATCCACAAACATCTAAAACCGGATTTTGAAAAATGCCCCAAACCCCCATGAGAGCCTGGAAAGCGCGACCGCTGTCCACTCAGGACCCGAAGAAATCTGCCCATTTTTGGTCGCTGGTTTTGTAGTACTCCCCGTGTTTTCCGTCTCTCACCAGTGACATTTTCCCTTTATATTTTTGTACTTACTATTATTAGCTTTAATATTGCCTTGAACGTGTTGGCAAAGGTTGTATATACTCATTGTCTCCAGCTTTGTAGCCTATCCTTAGTTAGGTCTTCCCACTCCCTCCGCCCCCAAGTGCCGCCGACTTGGTCGATCATTTTTATTATTTTTATTAGGTTTTGTTTTGTTGTCTATTATTATTGGGATGATGTGTCTGATATATGTTCCTTTTGATATAAATGCGATTGTTTGTAAACCGCCCAGAGTTCCTCTGGAAGACGGACGGTCTAGAAATATATAACTAAATAAAGCAAATTGATTAATTAATTAATTAATCCTTGTGAGCCCCCTTGGGTCCTTTCCAAGGAGAAAGGCGAGGGGAAAACATTGATAGATAGATCTGTAATAATAAGCACACTCCTCGCGTATTCGTTTAAACTCGCCGCCCGGGGATATTCTCCTCCAGCCTTCCATTGGGGGGGGGGGGGTTGCAGGCGCTTCAGCGAGGGGGCAGTACCTGAGCGCCGGCCAGGTAAGCGGCCAGCCAATGAGCTCGCGTCCTTCGCGCCGCCGACCAATAGCGGCGAAGCCCCGCCCCTACCTGGGCACCTGGGTGCCAGCTCCCTGGCCGCGGGACGGCTCAAACCGAAAATCCGGCGCAGGAGCAGCAGCAGTGCCCGTGCCCCGAGAGATCCGCCGTGATGTGGAGCCCACCGGCTAGGGAGCAGAGCCAGCGAGAGGGGCAGCCTCGGAGGGAACCTCCGCCCGCCGCCGCAGGACCCGCTACCTCGCAGGGCTCGGGGGAAGGTAAGGATCTTTTTTGCCCTTTCCTTGCAAAAGCGGCGCGGGGGTGGCCACGCTTGCTCGAAAGGAAGCCCCCCGCCCCCCGCAATCGGAGGCGGCCGCCACCTCCACGGACGCCCCCCATCCCGCCCTAAAAAGCACCCCCCCACACACACACACAAATAAAAAGTCCTGAGACGTCTTGGTTGAGGCTCCGGGCTGCTCAACTTCGGGGCGAAGCTACCTCGGGAGTAGTCCTCTCAACTCTTGGTCCCGCGGGAATTTATTTTTTTAAGAGTTCGGGGGGGGGGGGGGGGCTTTCTGGTTCGGTGGCCAAACTGGCGCCCATTGGGAGATCCCGGATCCAGCCTCTCCCTACGCGCGTTTCTGAGGATGCTGTTGGAGCCTTCGGGAATGTCTGCCCCGGGGGCAAAATAACCGCGAGCTGGGGGGGAGGGGGAGGGGCAGATCTCTTTTCTCCTCCGTTGGGGTTTCGTGTGTTTTGCAATTCAGAATAAAACCCTGGCTTTTCCGAGGATTCTCGATTGAGCTGCCGAGGGAGGGGTTCAATTCCTACAAGATTGTCCTAACTTCTCCAGTGGGGGGCGGCGGCAGCGGAGGGGTTATCCACCTGGGCTCTGGCCTGAGCGGTTAATGCAAAACCACAATTTTAAAAATATTTATTATTCTTTATTTAAAATATTTTTGTCCCGTTTTTCTCCTTACAAGGAGTCAAGGTTGCTCCTTCCTTCCTTCCTTCCTTCATTTCTCCTGAAAGCCCACAGAAGGGTCTTCTTGCAATGAAATAGGTAAATTACCTCTAAATTGCCCTCCTATCTCCCTGCTCCCAATGGGGTGACTCCCCAAGGATGATGGATTGGTGGGCAAATCAGAGTTCCCCACCTGCCCCCATCACCCTTCCCTGTTTAGTAATGAGATACTCTTGGATCCATAACATTGCAGAATGTGCAGGAGGGGTGAGCGGTGTGGTTTTTATATGGTGGAAGCCATGTTCTCTTTCCCCCTGCACCTCCACCTGCCCAATCCTGACCCCATGTCTACCCCTGCGTCCTTGCTCCAGGGGAAGCCATGGCTTATGTCCGGAAGCGCAAAACCCCGGAACAAGAACCCAGCGTGGCCAAAGACCAACGTCAGTTGTACGAGTACCTGATGGATCTGACCATGTCCAAGGTACCTTTCCAGTACAATAACTTTTACAGACTTGCTCTGCTGAAGAGCACCATGCTACGTAACAAGGTAATGGAGCACCAAGAAGAGGCTGCCCAAAGGATGTCCCAGGGCGACTGGGAGGACTTGCCAGAGAGCTCTAATGGTGCAGGCACAGCGTCTTCAGAAGAGACTGGGAAAGAGCCTCCAAGTGCACCAGATGCTTGCCAGCCCACAGCCTTTGGGATGGGCCACAGCCCTGATCCGACACCCATCTTCTCTGGCCACTCTGGAGGGCCAGGGCCCCACGATGGCTCACTGGTGCAGCCCTTAACTTCTGCACTAGATGAGACCTGTTCTGGGATAGATCTGCAGGCAGATCATGGCAAGGGCTCCCATCCAGACACAGAAGAACCGGCAACTCTGAAAGCTGATGTCCCCTTGGCCGCTTTTTCCGAAGACCCCTCTCCAAGCAACCAGGAGGAGACCACCCTCTTGGACACCCTCCCTGAGGAGGACTTATTCAGCTCCGTTTTGTTTGGGAGCTTTGAGATCCTGGCTGCTAACTACCTGAGCGACGTCACCTCTGAGGAACTCTTTGCTGACATAGATATCTCGGAGTTTGAGACCACCCCGGCTCCACTCCCGAGCGGTGGTGGGCAGAGTCCTCCTGTCCACGCAGAGCAGGATCTGCGTGGGGAGCCCCCGGATGATCCCCTGCACCTTCTCACTCAAGATGCCAATGAAAGAGAGGGCTGGGAGTATTTCGTAGAATAAGTTGTGCTCCGCCATGCTGGCCTCCCCCACCCCCCGACTCCTGGGGCCCATCAGGTTTTTACCTGTAGGAAATCAGAGCATTTTCACAAAACATGGCAATATGAACTGCTTTTATCCTCCTTGGAAGGTGTGACAGAGCACTCGTAGGATGCAAGTGCAATATGCAATGTGTGCAATTTGTTATGACTTGAGTGCAATTTGCTAAAAGTGCAATGGTTTATACAAGTGCAATTCGCTATAAGTGCAATGGGTTATATGTGCAATGGGTGACTCGCCCTCCGTTCCCTTGAGGGTAGAGGAAGAATGGTGTAAATTGCCTTTAATCTTTAGGGGGGGGTCTTGATATCTTTTGAAACGGTTCAGCTGGGTTAGGTAGCCCCTCACTTTGCGAGCTGAATTCATGACCCCCTGCCTGACTACCTCTTCCTCTAGGAATGTACCCTTACTGGAACAGGGCTGCAACTACCTCTTCCATGAAGCAGGATTTGCCTTTTAACCACCAGTCTGCTTTTGCTGCTTTTTAACGTTGGCGGGGCGGGGTGGGGTGGGGCAGGTTCTGGGTAGCTTTATCTTCTTTTGCACTATAGTTCCATTTTTTTTGCTACACCTGACCAGCCCTCCGCGATGGCCCAGCCTTGGCCAGGTCCGAAGCTTCCTTAGAAATCCTAGTCCTTAACATTTCATGATGGAAGGTGTCACTTCCCTTCCCACCCCTCTGTCAATGTCAGAAGCCAGCAACAGCCAATAGGAGGACCTTGCTTCCCCTGCTCTTCTAGGTGGGTTACTTCCATTACAAATGGCCCATGGAGCACAGGCTTGCTGTTAGATGCCTCTAGACATGTGGGATTTTCTACCAGCCACTGACTTCTTCAGGAACCTTCTCTTGCATCTCTGCCATTTGTCCTCTCTATTAAGCTCAGATGACATGTAAATTCATTTGTGGTCCATTTTATCCCAGGCAGTATTTTGCTGGGGGGTGGGGGGGCACATAGAAATGCCACTTGGTGTATGGGGCACAGGTTGTGTATGGGCTGGGATGCGTTAAGACCTCCAAATCAAGACATACCAAACACCCTCCAAAATGCCTTAACTTAACCTCAAAAGAGGCCCTTCGGTGCTGTGTGTTTGTCCACACTCCGTTTTTTTTTTTTAAAAAAACTCTACCTTGAATCCCAACAGTTATGTATTTATTCTTGCTTGATTTGTGACCCAGCCATGTGAACCAGCTGCCCAACGGTGTGGTTGTGTGTATATGTTTGTGTGGTGGAGAACTCATATTGTTGCTGTCGTACTGGATTTGTTGCAGAGGGTAATGATGTAATGGCTAATTACTGAATGCCCAATAAAGTTAATCCAGTGACTGACTCTGGCTTTATTCCTCTGCTGTCCCTTGTTTGTTCCCCAACCGAAAGCCCGGGAAAGGGCAGTGGTACCATGAGGAGAGAGGGAAAGAGGAGTCAAGGGAGGTTGGTGCAGTCAGACACTTTCAGTGTTTGCTGCACTTCTTCTGCCCGAAATGACGGTACTTTCCAATGATGGGGCGTTTTCTTCGAGAGAGGAAGCTAACCATTTCTAAGGAGCAGAGCGATGACCTGTGGGGGCAGGGAGGCAGCAATAGATGCCTAACTTCCCCAGTGCCCCTGGCTCTTCTGCAGAGAAACTCGGGGAGCTGAGTTTGTTGAAGCCAGGAGGGTGGGAAAACCAAAGCCATCAAGCAAATTCCATGTCTCTGTGTTACTATCCCAAACCCAATGGCATGAGAAGTGTGCCAGCTTTCAGGATCAACAGATTTCTGCATCAAGGGGAGAATTACCAAAGGAGGAGATGGAGAGGCCTGCTTGTAAAACTGGACAGCCTGTATGAGATGTCGCAGAGGAGATAAAGGTATAGGTTCCCCCCACGCATGTGCTAGTCATGTCCGACTCTAGGGGCGGCACTCATCTCCGCCAAAGAGCCGGTGTTGCGCAAGTCCATGGCCACGTGGCTGGCATGGCTGCAAGAAAACACTGTTTTACCTTCCCGGTTTTTATGGCAGTACCTCTTTATCTACTTGCATTTACATGCTTTCGAACTGCTGGGTTAGCAGGAGCTAGGGTTATCAGCGGGAACTCACTCAGCCGTGTGGCACCCGGGATTCGAACCACCGAAGTGCCGACTTAGCACTGAGAAAGACTCTGCAAATGGGATTTAGCAGATGATGCAATGTTACAACCCAAGTAGCCCCGAAGTGAGAGGGAGGATGGATGCTCTCCTGATTGTGAGGTTGGCTGACCAGTTAGGAATGAAGATACAAAACGAATGAGTCTTAGGTGCCTCCGAGGTGAACTGTTTTGGTTTGGGCCAGCATTTGCAGGCTGTTGGCTACTTCTTTGGCTCTTTCCAAGGACAAGCTGGTAGTCTTTGCATAATCAAGGCTAGCGGAGAGAACATTTGGGTTGGAATCAAGCAGAGAAAGGGCACCGAAAGTGAACTGTGTGGTTTATGTTGTCAAAATCAGCCCCTTGGCCCTGCAAAAGCAGGGCCCCCGAGCTTGTACTGACCTCCCTCACTACTGAGCTGTTCCCCTCAGCCACCACACATACAAAGATTGGGAAAAATCACCCACATAGTTTTTTCACAGCGGGCTGGCTGCAAGAAAACCCGTGCAGATTCTGGTAGTGCACCGAACATGTTTTTTCACTTTTGTTTCTCACTGCAAATTGTTCAACTTTCCTTTAAATCATGTGTAGTTTTCTTGAGCTCTGTGTGTGCTTTCCTTGGGGCTACAGAACTTCCCATTATGAACACAAGAGCCTGTCTGCAATCTCTCTCTCTCTCTCTTTTTCTGGTGGAGGGAATCCACCATGATGCTGGTAAAAAGGCTGGTTTGCTATTCTAAATGAAACTGTTTCTCGTTCTCCAATATCTGTCAGACGGAGACACCATATGGTTCCAAAACAACCATTTTTAATAATCTGCAGTTGTAGCTAAACCAAAGGTTAGAGAATGTGAGTATCTTTTCATTTAAAGGAATAAAGCATGAATATTTATATAGGCAAGCAGTTCTTGCTGTTATGAAAATCTTTTTTAAAAAAACTTCATAGCATGCCAGCAGAAAGAAAGAAGGAAAGAAAGAAAGAAAGAGGAAATACCATATAGTAGTATCTTCTTCCGTGTGAGCTTTCCTGGATCAAAATCCACAGACAAGATGACCCATGGGGATGCAAATCACCATAACAAGAGACTTCTATTTCCACTCCGAAGTTAATATTTGATTTTTTTAAAAAAGGAACTCTTTGGCAATCTAAGTTAGCAGCCTTCTCTGAACATCCATAATCGCCGACAATTTGCTAAAAGTGAAAGCCGGATCTTACTTAATGTTCTGGATTGAGCCTATTCAGTTTTGTCAGCCAAGGTTGCATTTTATCCCTTTTTTCAGTTCACTCACCATCATCTTAGTACAGTAGAGTAGGGCAGAGATGGAAGGGACCTTATGGGTCATCAAGTCCACCCACTCCCAACGAAGTCCACTGGGGAATTGAACTCCCCCCAACCTCTGGCTCCAAAGGGGGAAGACCAAAGACAAGATGGACAGACTCCCTAAAGGAAGCCCCAGGTGTGAGCTTGCAACAGCCAGAGCAGGGGCAGTTGAGGGTAGAACATTCTGATGATTGCTCATTCATGAGGTCACCACAAGTCAGAGGCAACCTGGCAGGGCATCACAACCCCTCAAATTGCTGCTACAAAGCTCTCTGTCTCATCCCCACCCACACCCCACCACCTTTTTATGATCTGTCTAACTCATCTTCAGGATTTTAAGGATAAAACGGGTTGTGGGTGGGCAACACTTGTGCAGAACTCTTCAAAAGATTACCATGAAGAAAGGTCACATCTGTCCAAGGCCAAAACTTTCAGGATTTCTTTGACCAATCTTGACTTTCAAAAAGTTTACTTGGATTTATTTACCTCCATCAAAGAAAGGGGGATCTCAATGCATATTAGCGTCAAATAAATAAAAAAGATTAACTTGTTTGGGGGACTCTGAGACCTTCCCGCTCCCCGATATTTTAAAAGAAAAACAAGGTATCTGCTAGGATTCTATGCAGTTTTGCTCACACTCTCTGCTTGGCACCACTAGGCAAACCTGAACCGTGACAAGTCCAGGGTTGTTGCCCCAAGATCCTTTTGGGGTAGTATTTTTCTCTCCCTCGCCGAAAATCGGAGTACCCCATGGTGTTGCAAACCCAT
Organism: Phrynocephalus versicolor; assembly: GCA_023846285.1. NCBI lineage: Eukaryota > Metazoa > Chordata > Lepidosauria > Squamata > Agamidae > Phrynocephalus > Phrynocephalus versicolor. Next base: position 1,303,408 of record JAHTLZ010000008.1, on the reverse strand, counting down.
AAGGGGGCTTAATCCGGAGTTAAACGCAGACAGCGTCTCTCCCCCCCCCCCGCGTCCTACGTGCCTTGCGTGAGCAAGACACCCGTGTTCTAGGACGCTCACCAAGTTTTAGGGGGCGGGTCTCACTTGGTTGCTGAGAATCTGGAACTTGCGTTGAGATTTTCACTGTGATTCGGATTAAATGTGATCTTCAAGGGGAGGGGGAGATTTTTTTAAAAAAAAACTGAAATAGCGGGACGAGAATAGGTGCAAACTGGGTTTTACACGCAATTCTAGACCCGTCCGTTCGTGTCCCCACGACCCGCTTCGATCCGGACTGACTGCGACGTCGCTCTGCCGCGCCTTAGCCAATGGGAGCGAGGGGGCGTGGCCTCCGTCCGCCGAAGCCTTTCCTGTTTGTTTCTTCTTTTCCCCGCAAAGGAAATGAGATGAGTCGTCCCCGCCCGCCCACGCGCCATGCAAATTAGGCGCCGGAGAGCGCTTCCCTATTGGCCAGTTGCGCCTTCTCTCCCCCCTCCCCCGCTCCATCCCGCCCACGCAGGCAGAACTTAGCGACTGAGCCTCCGCGCCCGGAGTCGGCGAGGTTCGGTCCTGGAACGCGGAGGGAGGCATGCCGGCTCCTGATTGGCTGCGGCGCGCCTTCCAGACCCCGCTGATTGGGCTCTGAGGATCCGGGTATGTAAATGTCGGGGGTCTCCGCGACCCTCCCGGGGTTCGGAGCGGGCTTCGGAGCCCGGCGCTGTCCGCCGCGGGAATCCCCGGGCGCGCGGAGGGAGGGAGAGGGGGGCGGAAGAGTCTCCGCCGGCTCGGGCGGCTGTGGCATCCAGGCAGGCATGAGTCACCCGGCGCTTCCGTGCCTGCCTTTGGCCGCCGCCAAGGAGGGGAGCGCGGGAGCCGCTGGGACGCGAGGAGCCCCCCCACCCCACGGTTCCTTCTCCTCTTCCCCCGGGGCAAGTGGGCGCCAGTCGCCCAAGTTCGTTGGTTCGTTGCTCGTTGGGTCGTTCCTTCCTTCCTTCTCCGTCGATGCGGTCCTTGGGCAAGGGGACCCCGATCCACCGAACCCGGCTGTGCCTGGCGGAACCTCGCCCCGGACTTGGGAAGGTCCCCGGAGGTCCATCTCCTAGGGCGAGTGAATCGTATCCCACCACCCAGGCACTTCCTGGACCGTTTTCCCATCCTTCCTTCTTTCCTTCCTTCCCGCTCCCAAGGCAGGCGAGGAAAGGGGAATTCCTTGCGAAGTACAGGGTCTCCCCCATCCCCCGGCTGGGGGGAAGCGATCCCCAACCCCCCTTTCCCCGGAGAAAGTGGGGGTGGGGGAGTCGGCCGGGACCGTCGCTGCCCGCCCTCCAGCCCTCCCTGCCCTCCAGCTTCTAAGACTGGCCAAGGGCTGCCCGCCCTGCCAGGAGAACCGGCTGTGCCGGACGACGTCCAAGGGAGGCGGGGGTGGAGGAGGCGGAGGGCCGGGCTGCGTTTCCCCCGGGCGGACCCGCCCTCCTCTTCGGAGCGCTGCGGCAGAGCGAGCTCCTTGAGCCCGGCGGAGGCCAGGCAGGGAGGCGAGGCGGGCGTCCCTTGAAAGAGCCACCCCCTTGCGGGGGAAGGAAGGGGGGAGCTTGCTTGCTTGCTGACGCCCCCACCCCTGCCCTCTGTGGTCCTCGCAGCCGGTCCGATTTCGGAGAACAGCCCTTGTTTCCAAGGGAGGTGGGCTCATGAGCCTGGGCAGGCCGGTGGAACTTAGGTGCAAAGGGTAGAAGCAGAAACTCAAGAGCCAAACCAAACAGAAAGTTTGGTAAATAGGGTTAAGCGGTGGCAGGGTTGGATGAGGAGTCGGGTTCAATTTGCCCCCCACCCAAGGCATTGGGTGTCCTGGACCTACTTGGCAGGGTTGTTGGGAGGACCTAAGGGAGGAAGCCATGTAAACCCCCTTGAGTGGGCTGTCAAAGCAAACGAATAAACAATGTTTCCCCAAAAGCAGTCAAGGCAACTAACTCACTGGATTTAAAATCTATTGGAAATAGAAGGCATAACCTTAGGACCAGTAAAAGGACCTTAAATGAATGCAAAACAGCCCCAGCTGTTTAATATAATGTTAGAACAGTTTAACAATTTAAAAACACAAACAAGCAAACAAGGTTGGAAGCCAAGCTGTGCTCTCACGGGTTTGTGTCTCTGTGTGTTTGCTGCCAAGATGGAACCAACAGAGAGCTGCTAAGTGTGATATTTAAGGAGTGGTTTAACCAGTTCCGTTCCCCTGTTGAGTTTTCATGGCCGAGCAGGGATTCGAACCCGTTTCTCCAGAGTCTTAGTCTGCCACTCTCTCCACTACACCACACTTAAAAGCTGTCTATGAGTTTGGTAAATGTGGTTAAGCGTGTTACGGAATCTGTGGCCAATGCATCTGGCCTGCTGTGCCCGGGACTTGCACCTGACTGCCTCCTTTCTCCTCCCCCCTCCCCTCCCCCCCCAGGAAGATGCTGGCCAAAGGCGTCAAGCGGAAGCGGAGTGAAGACGAGGCGACCCCTTCCAGCTCCCTCTTTAGCCTCTCCGTTGCCAAGCTCCACCACAGTCTCCAGCGCATGGACCCCAACCTCCGGCACCTGGTCCTGGTAGCCAACATGCTGCGGCGACTCCAAGGGGAGACGCAGGTGGCCTCGGACCCCGTCTCCCCGGTAGCCCTCGGCGAGGTAGAGCCACCCGCAGTCGAAGCCGTTGCCCTGGCCTCCTCTCCTACGGACACTTGCAAGAGCCCCCTCCCTGCCCCTCCCCCTGCCCCCCAGGTGGATGACCTCCAGTTCCCCAGCATGGACCTCTCCATCTTCTCCACCCTCCTGGAGGACCTGAGTGGCATGGAGGGCTTGGGGGACCCCCTGCACCCCTCCCTCGGCCAGCCAGAAGGGCTGCTCGGCTCAGAGCCCACACGGACTTCCCACCCGGCCCCACCTGGCCCACTGGAGATTCTGGGCCCTGGTGGCTACCTCCTGGAGGATGGCCTGGAGGACATCTTTGAGGACATTGACACCTCCATGTATGACTCGGAGATCTGGTCACCCGCCAGCCTCCCCAACCTCAAGGAGGGCTTCTCGAGCTCGGTGCAGGAGCGGCCTGATTTAGCCGACCTTGATTATCTCATGGACATTCTCGTGGAGGCTCAGGAGCTGTAAGGAGGAGGTGGGAGGGGGAGGGGAGGTTGTATTCTGCCATGGGGAATGTGCGTGGGATGATGCAGCCGTCCTGGGATTAGGGGTTCACGGGTGCAGAAGGCTGGGAATGAGGGTCAAGGTTGTGGCGTCCAATGCCCGGTGAAGTTGGGGCCATGTTTGGTGGATCGCCTGCATCCCACCTTCTCTAGAGGTGCTCCTTTCTCACACCAGAGAGCACCACCCAGTAAAACCAAAAAAACAAATGTGACTCCACGTGCCCCTGGCCCTACAGCCACAGAGCCCTGCTGTCTTAAGATCTGAGCCCTTGTCAAAGCAGGACGGGGGCTGTCATAAAACAAGTGGTCTACAACATACTTCTAAAGGACTTTTCAGAGAGAAACACAGAAACCCCATCAGATAAAAACAGTTGGGGGTCCATAGAGTCCCCGTTTCCTAACCGGAACAACAGGCCACAATTTTATGGGGAGGGGGTTGATGTCCCTTGGTTCCCCTAACCCCCCTCCAAAACAAATTAGCCTTGGACCTTTGGAGGTGCCGGTTTCAGGAAGGCAGCTCACCCTGTTCCAGCCCTGATGTTTCCCAGGAAGGAGGCAAGCCTGATTTTTTTTTTACTGCTCCCCCCCCCCAACATTTTCTCTGCCCCCAAACTGCTATGATGTTCAGATGGAGAGCGGAGATATACTTATGAAACATGGATGTGAAGAAGCAGAGTTCTAATTTATTGTATGAGTGCCAAGAAACCCCCTTCCTCCCTCCCTCCCTCCCTGAAGACAAGCCATGTATTGTTCAACTGCCTTTGAAATGACCAAATATATAAGTGTTGGAAACAAACATGGCTCTGCTTTATTTGGGATTCAAACCCTCAAGAATACATCAGCTGGGACAGATCCAGTCCTTTAAGGGTTTCAGAACTGACTTCCCAATGCGGCCTCCTCTTGACTCACACTTTCCATCTGAGTGTGTGTGTGTGTGTGTGTGTGTGTATTTTCTGCCTTCAAAGTCCCCTAAACCGCCCAAAATGCAAACATACTGTACATAAAAATTAAAAAAAAAAGTAAAGTCTCTTTCCAGTTTTGAAAACTGGTCCTGTTGCTGTTACATGGGATGGTTAGAAGGTGAATCATCCCTCCTGGAATCTTCTGGGAGTAGCTGCTCGTCTCCCTTTTTAACCCTGCTGTGGATTTGTTTATTCATCTGGGGCGGGGCGGCCAAGAGGCAGGTCCAAGGGATGTCGGGAATAAGGATGCAAAAATAAAAACCAAACCTCTGCTTGAGATGAACGTAGCTCAGGCTGTAGATCGCTGAGGTCCTAGAATCGGAGTTGGAAGAGACGGCCAGTCCAAGCTCCTGCTGAAGGTAGGAATCCAAACCAAGGCAGATTGGGCAAAGGGTGGACCCATTTTCTCTTGAAAGGTTCTAAAGCTGTATTGAAGCTCGTAGAAGGTGGTTTCCAAGTGGCCTGCTCTTGGACTCGGCGAGTGCTGAGTTCAGGCTGTGGCAATACCAATGCCTGGGATGGGCGAAGCAGCGGCATGCCCACCTGGCCCAGCCTCAGGAGCCCGCCTGGCTCACCCTGCTACTGCATGCTCTGGCAGGATACAGGGCCATGTGCTGTTGCAAGTCCCATGACGAAGGCGGCGAGGGATAGTGTGGCAGAAATAAAAATATCCTGATGGGGACCTGCTGATCTTTATCAACGTTTGGTCTTCGCTTGATCTCTGGCAGTGCAGACCTCCAGCGTTGGCGCAAACAGCTGGATAGCTCAGTGGTCGAAGTCTCTGGCTGTGGAGCCAGCGGTCAGGAGTTTGATTCCCCAGTGGGCCTCCTTGACCCACTGGACTGGACCTGATGACCCAGAGGGGCCCCCCACCCCCGCCCCGTGTCTGGAGTTCTATGATTGCCATAGGAATCATCTGCGGGCCTCTCCCCTGTTGAGTGTTTATGGCAGGGCATGATGATGAAACCTTTCTGCGCAGAGCCTGCAAAGCAGCCAGCAGAGGGCACCCCTGGGCCTGGCAAGCCACTGGCTTTCCTCCATCAGGCAGGCATCCTAAAAGAGCCTAATAAGAGTGTCGCAAGGGGGATCATTCCTGACAACCTTGTGGACCACCCTTATTAGGAACGGAGGGGTGGACTTCCTAAAGGCAGTGGGACAGGCCAACCTCTGCTCCGTTTAACGGTGAAACAAGACATGCTCTGTGGATGGAAGCCTCCGTCCACATCCCCAAGCCTCTCTGGCTAACTCACTTTGGGGCATCAGGGCGAAGGAAGGCTGTGTTGGCCTGTCAAGAGGGGAGTTTTCAGCTGCTGGGGCAGGTGTACAGCTTCCTGACTAACCCTTAGGTGTATTTGTGGGTCCTCCACTGAAGGTCAGCCCGCAATGTGATGCAGCGGCTTAAAAAGTTAATGCCATCTTTGGCTGCCCGGGGAGAAACAGAAGCGCCAGATCCTGGGAAGTAATTGTGCTACTGATACTCAATTCTTCACCATCCAGGTTGCTATTAGCCATCGCCGTGCTACGGCACACAAGAGAAACCAAGGGGAGGCAAGGCAGCAGTTTTCAAGCATCCGGAGGGTATTTCCATATCACAGGAAGCAGGGTTTGTCCTCTGAGGAGGAACCGCCAATGGGGCAGACATTTCAGGGATGCACACAATTGCACAGAAGAGTGGATGGGGGGATATGCAGAGGGATGTACACCTATGCAAACCCTTCTGCTGTGCAATTCACATTTTCATTTGCTCACATGCTAGGGCCAAACTGGGGTTAGCCGGAGCTCCAGAGGGGGCAGTTGAGTTTTCCTTCTGCATTTATAATCCAAAGAACAAAAAGTAACCATGAAGGCTGCACTGCGAACCCTGATGCAAGACATCCTGCAGGGGGAGATGGGGAGGGTGAGGGGGTGCCAGGCAGAGTTCAGGCGGACTTGGCCCTTATAGAAGAGGCCTCCATAAAAGCAGGCCCTACTTTCTGTCTGTGCCATGTCAGAAAGGTGCCATAAATATGGCCCCACACGGCCACAGTTTCCCTGAATTGATTAAGCTGGCTCAGAGGGCCAGAAGGTCTTCCCAAGTCTAATAACTGGAACACCTGGTCCGATGCCAGGCTCTGAGTCCAGTCCTTAGGCCGGCTTAGCCCCCACAGGTGGGCAGGGGGCTTGCTTTGGCTGGCCAGGAGCTGTGGGGTGGGCTCATGGCTCATCCTTTCAAGGGAATCTTCTCTTGAAGAGGACATCCGGTGTTTATTCCCGGTGTTTGCTGCCACAGAACAAGGGAGGGGAGGGAGCAGCACTGTTGAGGGTGTGTGGGAGGGGGAGAAGGTGGGGTTATTCTAAACAGGGCTCAAATACAGCTTCAGATCCCTGTTCTATCTTTGGAACCAGCTCACTTTTCTCCCTTGGCCCAGGGAACCAGGCCTTCTCCTGGTTTGCTCCTCCAAGCCTCCTCCCAAGACTGGAAGCTGACGTTTGCATGGGCATAAGCCTTGCAACAATAAAGGAATTATTCCAAGTTAATGCCTCACAGACCAACCCGTCCCTGTGGACAAACCCATCTGGGGAGCCAGTCCAAATACCTCTGGGGAAAACAATCCACTCATTTGGCTCTGTGGCAAGAGAGGAAGGAGGGACAAGACAAGGAGCCTCCACTTTAATTACTTGTGGGGGGGTCGGAGGTGGGGGGGTCTGCACCCCGGACTAGGAGGAGCTAGTTATGGGAAGGGGGTTTCAAAGAAGTAGCTCTCTCAGTCCCTGCAACCATGTTAGAAAAACAAACAAAAATAAACAACGGCTGCACAAACACACACACACACACACACACACACACACACACACACACACACACACACACACACACACACACACACACACACACACAGAAATACAAGAGGAAGAAATGACATGGCACCTTAAAGGGTAATAACTATATTTTAACACAAACTTTCATGGATGGAGTCCACTTCGTCAGAGGTGACACACACTTCTTTGGATGGATGGTGCTTCCCCTCCCCTCCCCTCCCCTCCCCAGGGAACGTAGCCTTGGTCTTGGCTGGTGACGGTGGGCTTCCTGGCCTTGCAGGGCCCAAGGGTTGCTGCTCCAGGAAAGCACTTCTTACACCAAGGAAGGAGAGTAACTGGAAGCAAAGCAAAAGTGTTTGGCTTCTATATTGCCCCATAGATCTAATTTAATTATGCAGGCTAAACATTGCCCCCCCCTCCCAGCAAGTTAGGTACTCATTTTACTGACCTCAGAAGGATGGAAGGAGGAGTCAACCATGAGCCCTGGTGAGCCCAGTTTCAGCTGCAGTACAGGCATTTAACCACTGCACCAGGAGACTCCTTCAGTCCAGAGGCTGAGCCTTGGGGAGCTGAAAGAAAGGGGGTGGCTCTCCACCAGGGGTGCCCTTGTTTAGGGATGGAGGGGTCAGAAGCTGCATGGCTGGGATGCTTGGGGGTTAGGGTTACGCTTTGGGAAGTTGACCTCAGTACTCTGGCTGATTATACCCCCCTTCCCCCCCCCATGGGGCTTTAAAGTTGGGAAGGCTGTTCTTGCTCAAACTGCTTGGGGTGGAGGAATTGCCAAGATCTTCAGGTTCCTCTCACAGGTAGCTCTTCCCCTTCATCCATAGCCCATCACAAGGGGATGTTTGGGGGGGGGGGTTGGCGGTGGTGCTACAGCTGCCCTTGACTTCCCTGTTTGGAAATGCTTGCCTTGGACAGGGCGAACGGGCTCTCCCCAGCTGCCCGGCTGGCCGCCTGCCCTCCCATGAGACCAGCCCGCCTGGCTTTTGTTTTTCCAGATCCTGCACTGGATGCAACAATGGACGGGTTGCTTTTCAGAGCCCCTCCAAAGTGCTGATGGTGGTAGGTTTGCACTAATCCTGCCGGCTGGCCCTCTTTTCAAGCTGTTGGGGTGTGTGCGTGTGTGTGTGCGTGTGTGCAGGGTGTGTGCGTACGGTGAGATCTGATGCTGGGATTGGCAGCTCCACCGAGTTTGGGCCCTGTGCCGCCACCGCCACTCGGGGTGCTCCCTGGTAGGGAATGAAGCCGGGCAAGCGCCAGAGCCAAAGCAGGATGTGGGACTGCCTCGCCCGGGTGTTTGGGATCTCCTGGTCTCCTGGAGCCAGTAATGGTAAGGAGGCATTTGGGGAGGGGGTGTCTTCCAGGACCTGTCTCCTGCAGCTTTGCAGGCAAAGGAAAGGGATGCACCTGGGGGTCTTTTGCCCTAGCCCACAGTTGCTCTAACCCAGAGGCTGTTCTGCCCTTTGGGGGAAATGGAGGGGGCTGCCTTCTCCTGAAGGACAGAGTCTGGGCAGGCAGGGCTCACCCATGGTTTGCTACCCCAGCTGGTGTCTCCCACATAGATGAACTCTGCAGGGCTGAGGAGGCTTTAAATGGGTGGAGAAGGCAACTGGCAGCCTCCCCCTCCTCTCGGCACAGGTGGGCTTCCCCCAGAAAGATGCCTGGTTGGAGCTCTGCCTCCTGCACACCGTCTTGCATTCCAGGGCGGGTAGGTGTGTGCTAATTGCGGAGGCCCTCGGTATGTGCTCAGACACCCTCTTGTTAAAATGGAGGCAGGGCAGAGCATGGGGGGGGAGATCTCAGGGAGGGAGGCCATTCCTGGGGAGAACAATTCCCAGGGCCGCTTGGAGCAGGGAAGAACAGAGACACCTCTCTCCTCCAATTACCGGCACACATGACAGGCAAAACATCTCAGATTTCTGCCTAGCCCGTTCCTTGCTTCTCTCGCCTCCTCCCAAATTACAGCTGGATTGGGAGCCTCCGCCTGAGAAGCGGCCCACACCCAGGATTTCGCGTGGCTCAGCCACCCTCGGTCTCCAAAGCGCAGCCCCTGCTGTGCCCCGCCGCCGCCCCTTCCTGTCTGGGATCTTCTAGAGGATAGACTGCCCCTTCCCAAGGAGGCCGGACGTGGGTGTGTGCAGGATCGGCAGCAACGGTGCCCTGGCCCTTCCTGGAATCCTAAACTGACCCTCCAAACATACACCTGCGTGCGCACGGATCTCCCTAAGGAATCACTCTACGCTATGGCACTGGACACCCGCGCGGGGGGTGCAGGGTGGGGTGGGGGTCGCTCCAGGCACTCTTGAACTCTCAAGCCAAGGTGCTAGGAGACGATGCCCCGGATCATGTGCAGAGGCCCCTGCGGGTCGACCCCCCCAAGCCTTTCTGTTGGGGAGGGAAGGAAGCGGGTGGCGCTAGGAGAGAAGCAGGCAGGCGAGCGGGCAGGGGGCGTCGGCTTCCAGCTTCCGCGGCCCCTCCCCGGGCGGGGCCGGCTCCGGCCCTCCTCGCCTCCTCGGCCCAGCCCGCGCGGGCCCGGCCGAACGGGGCGGCCAGTGGGGGCTGGAGGGCCGGCCGGAGCCGCCCCCTTCCTTCCCGAAGCGCCCCGGCCCCCCTGTCCAAAGGAGCGGCCTCCCAGACCGGCGGAGCTTGGCCGAAGGGCACGGAAGGCAGCGTCCCGAGCGGGGCCGCCGGGTAAGTCTCGGGGCCAGCGGTCCGCCTGCCTGTTCGGCGAGCAGGACGCGCGGCGGGGGATCGAGGTCGAGGAGCGCCAGCTGGCGAAGGGCGCAGATCCCGCTGCCTAGGGAACGGGGTACCCGGTTAGGGACTGCCTACGTTGCCGACTTTTCGGGTACGGATTCAGTGAATTCCCCACCCCCACCCCAATTTACGCAACCATCCTTGGCCAGTTGATGGAAGAGACGACGTTCGTGGTCCTTTTTTTTTTACGCAGCCGAGACCGGCTGCCTCCCAGGCGCAGCTCCTGCCCAAAACTAAGCGCCTGCGGGTACTTCCAAGTTGGCAGACTTAGGGCCGCACCGGCAGCCCTCCAACTCTTCACCGCACCGCCCCCCCCCCGCCCCCGCCGCCGCTGCCTTCTGGTGCTCCTCGGGGCCAGGAGGAAAGAGGGTAGACGGGGCGGACAGCTCTTCCGAGCGGCTCTGCCACAGTGCCTGGGCCGGGCATGGCCGGGCGTGGAGCTGGCAGAGGCCCCTTTGGGGGGTGCTAGGCTCTATCTAGCAGTCTGTGCCTTTCACCGGCTTCTGCCACTCGCCCCCCCCCGCCCCCAAAGGCTTGGAGTCTCCCTTTGCTGCAAGGCTGCATCCCGGGAAGGGTCGCGGAGGCGTTTGCTGGGGTCCACGCGCGTTCCCAGACATCACCCGGGGGGGGGGGGGGCTCAAAGCTGATCTTGGACGGATCCTCCGGAGGGGAGGGGGCTCTGGTCAGGGTGGGGAGCCTGCCACCGCCGTTGCTACCAAGCCAGGATCGGGCATAATCTTCAGGCTGCCGGGGTCTCCCACAACGCCGGGGACCGAGGGAAGCCTGACTGGTCCTTCGCAGGTGCGGGACTAGACTGCCCGCTGGCGAGTGGTCTCTGGAAAGCCTCTGCCGCCTCCCAGCCGCGCTCTGCTCTGGGGCCACCGCGGGTGGGGTGGAGGGAGCGAGAGACCCCATCTTTCCCCCGGTTAGGACAGCGCATGGAGGCCGTCCAGCCTGGGCTTCGGGAGAATTCCATCCCTCTTGTGGCTTCCTGAGTTGGCATGGCGTGACGATGGGCATAGCAGTCATTTTGGTCATGAGTACAACAGGGGTAGTTCAGCCTGGAGGGGACATGCTCCCCACCCCCACCTACCCTTTTCAGTGACCTCCTTCCCCTTCATGTGAGTTGATCCACCTTCCCGTTCACCCTGCGAGGTCCTTTCCTGCTGCTCTGTTTTTTGCTCCAGCTGGTCTTGAAATCCACCCTGTGCAGGGTGTCTTGGTTAGCACAGAGAGTGTCCACTGTCCAGGGATGCCCTTAAGATGTTAATTTGCTACCAGGTTCAGCCCTTGCAACCAGCATGATGGACGTCAGAACCAAGCGAGCGGCCTTCTTCTGACTCAGGCCACTGACCCACCCAGCCTGGCATGGTCGACGCTATTAGGCATTGGCTGACGTTCCACATTTTCAGGCTGTGTTTTCCTCCCCAGCCCCCCCCCCGTGAATCTTTGCCACTTCCTGGTGGTCTCCCTCCCACATGCATTCACCAGGGCTGACCATGCTTGGCTTCCGAAATCAGTGTTCATTTATCTGATGGGGAAGGTGATGATTAAAGCACTCCCTTGGCTGACTTCGCTGCTCTACTGCCAAAAGGTTGCTTTGAGGATTCACATGTACAGAGGTCCAAGGAGATGGGAAATAATGGAGGCACAAGAGGGGTCGTCATGGAGTTCACATGTAGAGTTCATGCCTGGATTTGAATACAGCTGGAAGGATCTAAATGCAAAATGGATGGTACTCAGTCCTGGACAGAGGCCAGTGTGAAGAGCTGGGATAGAGAGGCCTGGGTTGCATTCTGCCCGCTGATCATGTGACTACTTGCACACAACAGGGAATGAGGCATAAATGCTCTCTCTCTCTCTCTCTCTCTCTCTCTC
>JAHTLZ010000008.1:1254097-1284517 GCA_023846285.1 Phrynocephalus versicolor | reverse complement strand
GTGTGTGTGTGTGTGTGTGTGTGTGTGTGTGTGTGTGTGTGTTGCACTACAGTCATTCCTAGTTTGTGTACACCTTGCATTCACCCTGCCAGCTGGGAGATGTGTTGAGAGCTTGAGGCACATAGTGGCCCTGCTAGCCCAAATATTAGGGCCAACTCCTGGTGAGATGCAAGAGAGAAAGTTAACAGAAGCAAGAGTCTAGCTTCCATGGGATAAGCGTGAGAAGGGGTCTCCCGTTAGTCCAAGATAGAATTTCTTGGGTTGGATCCTGCCCTAGGATGTTCATTCAGGTCTGAGGAAGGAGCAGAGTTGGCATGTTATGGTGGATAAAATGGACTAGAACCAGACGGGAGTTCCACTCCCTGCTTGACCACCAAGCCTCCTGGATCTGAGGGGAGGTGTGGAGGTCTGGCCTCTGACCGCTCTGGGTCTTCCTTCCAGGCCCAGAAGGAGAAACTCCATGAAGAGCTGAAGCGAGTTCTCCAGAGGAAGGGGGGAAGCCAACGAGGCCCTGAAGAGGCTGAGGCCAAGGCGGACGAGGCAGAAGAAGAGGTGCAGGAGCTGCCTTGTGAACCTTCGGGCGAGATGGCGACCAAAGTCGGCATGATGGAGGTGACACCAGTCATGATGAGAGGCTCCGGGGCTCACAATTGGGGCAAATAGGCTCTGGGTTGTTTGGAAATGGGGAGGGGGGGCCCTGGGCTCCCAAGATGACTGGCAGCCAAGGAGAGGGGCTCCCTTATTCTTACCTCCAGTTGTGGTGGAGGGAGCAAGCTGCAGCCAGGTGTTTGTGTGTGGTAGGAGGTGACAACCAGTTCCCTTCATGGTGGTCCCCCTGTTCCACCTGCTTCTTTGGCTTGTCCACGGGGCAGGCGTGAGGATCCGCCTCCATCTCCTTTTGGCTTTCTCCTTCCATACAGAAAACCACCGAGACCTCTCAACTGCTTGAGATCATTGTGGAGACCGAAGCAGAGGCTGGGGTCAGCGGGATGAGCCTGGCTGGGGGAGGGAAGGAAGGCCTTTACGTCAAGGACGTGCTGAAGGACTCCCCCGCTGCTCGGGCGCTCAGCCTCCAGGAAGGTGAGCGGCCTTGGATAATCCCTGGGTGCAAAGAGGGGGTGGCAGGACGGAGACCAAGGGCAGAGGCGGCCTTGGCAGCTACACCACGAAAAAGAGTCACTGCTGCCACAGGCCACCCAACCGCCTGGAGAGAAGCTGCAGCCAATCTGCTGCAGAAGGCTGCGGCCGCGGCTGTCCATCGAGGGTGGTGGGGCAGGACACGGAGCCACTAGAGGGGACGTCAAGGGGTGGCCAGCAGCAGGATCAGATGCAGCTGGTGTGTGCCAGTCAGCTGTTGTGGTTGCTTTCTTTATTTTTAAACAAAACTATCCATCAAACAATATTTAACAACAAAAATATAAATGGGAAATGCAATCACAACTCAAATGTACATTGTAACCCACCACATTCTGAATTTAGACAGACAGACAGAGACACACACACACACATTTCATCTTAATTTATATCATATCATCTCTTTCCAAAGATAAAATTATCCTTTTTGTTCCAACATGGAGCAGAGGTTGGTCTTGATGGCTTTGTCGGTCCCTTCCAACTTCACTCTTCTATGATTCAATGTTTAAATTTGCTTTTAAAAAAGCATTCCAAATCCAATTAAAACTATTTTCTTTCAACAATCCTTTTCTAACGTTCAATTTGCAAGTTAATTTATCATTAATACCAAGATTCGGCATCTCATTATACCAGTCTTTCAAACTCGACTGAGTATTATTTGTTCCTTGCAAATATGAGTCTTGTTGGTGTTGACGTCATAGTAGTCAGTTCTCATGTCCCTCTATCTAACAGACTGTTTCCAAAAATATATTTAACAAAGCCATCACTGGACATCTTTGTGTCTCTCTCCCTATTATTTCTTCTGTCTGTCTTCGCATGTCCACCACATAGGATTACATGCTTCACTTTCTTTCTTTTTTGTTTTACATCACCAGCAGAGAGATGGCATATTTTTATTCATGCAGTTACTGTAAGGTCTGAACAGCCCACTAGTCAAAGGAGAGGCTAGCAGGGCAGGGTCTCATCTCCCCCTTGCCTGGACCACCTTCTGCTGGATCGTCCAGTCCCGCTGGGTTTCTAGAGCAGAAGGGGGTCGTGGATGCCAGGCCCTGCTGCTCACCCCCAGTTCCTCTCTCGTCCCCACAGGCGACCAGCTCTTAAGTGCCAGAGTTTATTTTGACAACATCAAGTATGAAGATGCTCTGCAGCTCCTGAAGTGTGCCGAGCCCTACAAGGTCTCCTTCTGCCTAAAGAGGGCTGTGGCCACTTCAGACATCACTCTCAAGCCTGGATCCTCAGCCTTTAAAGTCAGAGGCCCCAAGGCCAAGATGGCCAGATTGGTAGGTACTGGTAGCCAAAGAAAATGGCTCCCGGGTCTCCTAGCCATTGAGAACCCTTCAAGGGGGATGAGGTGGAGTGGGCGATAGGGACAACTCCGTTGCTTTGAGGTCTCTTTCGGCCACATCCAAGATGGCAGACACTTTGAATGCAGGGGCTTGGCAACTGATGGGCAGAGAGCTTCCAACAACTGGGAACCCTCCGTGTGTAGAGGCAGTCTACCCTGAAGGCTGAATGCAGCAAGTGGGGTGGAATCAGAGGAGGGTCCCTCCTCCTTAGGACCTCCTTGACTCACCATTCAGGAAAGTCTGCAGGCTAGGCAGAGTGACCACCCTCTGGGCTCTGGATGTCTTTGGCGGGGACCTCTCTGCTTATCCTTTTTGCCTCTGAGGGACTGGGCAGGGCAGACACAGAGACTTCTCACCCTCCCAGCTTTAGCCAAGGTTCCCCTGTCCACTGCATGTACGGCCAGGACATTGGAAGTGGGCCAGTAGTCCTGGGTTGGGTGGATGAGATCCATGAGGTTCATCTCCTCCCTTCCTGCTATGGAGAGAAAGGGACAACATTAAGGATCAAAAGGGAGCCAGGAACTGGATCCTGCTTAGAAATTGTTGTTGTTGTTGTTGGTGGTGGTAGTTCATGAGAATCTTGGGGCATAAGCACACCAGGCTGTGTGGGCGTACTCTCTTTTATTGGACCTGGGAAGAAAAAGAAGTGGGTTTCAGAGCGTTTGCTGGGGTGGGGCATCGTTTGGCCTGGTTAAGAGACCTGCATCTCACAGAGGGTGGCACCCTTCAGCTGGTCCACCAAAAGACCTAATCCATCCCCTCCGTTTCTATCACGAGACGGAGATCATTCCGATGTTTTCTCTTTCTCTGCTTGGAGCAGCAGAGACTCATAGGTTTCTTGGTTGCTTCTGCAGAACATTCGGAGCCTATCCCCACTAAAGAAGAAGAAGAAGAAGAAAATAGCCAAGGCCCTGGCCAAGGACCAGCCAGGGGCAGAGGCCCTGAGCCGGGCTGACCTACCAGCTGGCAAACTGGAGATGGTGCCCGTCGATGTTGAGTTCTCTCTGCCCAAGTTCTCCCGGCTGCGCAAGGCCAAGAGTGCTGGGGAGGTGGCAGAGGCTGAGCCCAGCCCGGAGGCCTCTCCCCGCCCGTCTTCCCTGGAGATGAAGCGGCGCAAACTGAGGTTCCCACGACTGAAGGTCAAGGAAGCTGCTGCCCTGGCCGCGGCCAGAGTGGAGGGTCCCGAGGGACGCATCGCAGTGGGCCTGCCCAAGGTGAAAGCCTTTGCCAAAGGAGAAGGTGAGGGGAAGACCACCAGGTTCACGGTCCCCTTCTCCAAGGCCAAGAAGGTCAAGAAAGAGGCCAAGGGCAAGGTGGAAGCTGGGTTCCAGGCACCTCAGGTAGAGCTTGACCTCTCTCTGCCTAAAGTCGGGCCCAAGGGAGAGTCTCCCAGGGCCAGCCCCAAAGCAGAAGGCTTCGGAATCCAAGCCCCCCATTTCGAGCTGCCAAAAGTGGAGACAGTCATCCCCAAAGGTAGTGCGGCAGAGGTAGAAGTTCCTGGAGGTGGTCTCCAGGCCGGGCTGAAGCTCCCTCTGGCAGAGGTGGAAGCCCCAAGGGTAGGTGTAGACCTGGGCTTTCCCAAACTGGAGGGCTCCGCTGCCTCAGAACCAGCCCTCAAAGGGGAAGGTTTCAAGATCAAACTCCCCCAATTGGGAGTTTCGGTTCAAGAGCCAGAGCTGACACTGGCCTCGGGCAAGGCGCCAGCCCTCGAAGGGATGCTCGAAAAAGGCAGGAGAAAAGCCGAAGAGCTGGAGGAGAAAGTGAAGTCCGGCGTAACCAGGCTGTCTCTGGAAGTGGGGGCCCCCTCCATGGATGTAGAGTTCCCCTTGCCCAAAGGGAAGGCAGAGGTAGAGCTTCCCAAACCAAAAGGGGAGGCCGCAGAGGTCAGCCTAAGTCAAATGCGAGAAGATGCTGAAGGCCGGCTTCCCCAGGTGGAAGTGGGCTTCGGCAAAACAGAAAGCCCCAAAGCAAAAGCCAAAGGTCCCCAAATCCACATTCCTGGCTTGGGGATCTCCCTGGGTGGCGAACCCAAGATGGAAGGCAAAGAGGCTGCCTCAGCAGCAGCAGCAGCAGCAGCAGCAGCAGAAAGTAAGGTGACGTTTCCTGGCATGAAGATGCCATCTCTGGATATTTCTGTCCCCAAAGTCAGTGAAATGGAGCTTCCCAAGCCTGGGACGGAGCTGCCGGTCCCTACCAGAAAAGCCAAGTCCAAAGAGGGGGCTGAAGCACCGAGCTTCAAGTTCCAGATGCCCCAGATGTCACTTCCAAAATTCGGCTTCCCTTCCAAGGCAGCTCCCTCCCCGCCCCAGATCCACGGGAAGCTTCCAAAGCCAGAAGGTGACCTTGGCGTGAAGGTCAGCGTCCCAAAAGTGGACCTCTCCGTGCCAGCTGTGAAGTTGCCGGATGTACAGCGACCCAAAGCTCCAGAGGCACCCAAGCCAGAACTGGAGATCTCGGTGGAGAAGCCCAAGGTGGAGGTGGCAGTTCCCTCAGCCCGGCTGAGCTTTCCTTGCGCAGGCGTGCCGGCCCTGGAGGTTGACTTGCCGAAGGTCGAGATCGGGCTGGATTTGCCCCAAGTGGAAAGGGAGCTGGCAGCCCCCGAAGAGGCCCCAAGAGACCACGAGGGCATCGCCCTGAGATTGCCCACTTTGGAGACAGTGAGCAAAGGCGTAGGGGTGGAAATCCACCTCCCCACCTGCCAAGCGGAGCAGCCGGATGTGGTGCCAAGTGGCAGGAGCTTCGAAGTGCCCGATGTTGGAGGGATGGCAGCCAAAATCCCCAAAGTAGACCTAGCGCTGGGCAAGGAGCCTGCAGCTGCTGAAGGGGAGCAAAGCAGAGAGGTGGCCATTGAACTGAAGGGCCGGCCATCGCCCAAAGTTGCCCTAGATCTGGAAGGCCCGGCCGTTGGGGCCAAAATGAAGCTTCCCTCTGTCGAGATCCCAGCCGTCGCCCTCCAAGAGGTGACCCTGAAAAGCGGCAAATCTCCTGAAGCCGAGCCCAAACGGAAGTCACCGAGACTGGCCCTCCCCAAATTCGGCATTTCGGGCCCCAAAATTTGGAAAGCCGGCCCAGAGGCCTCCGGACCCGAGCTGGAAGGCTCCGAAGCTGCAGAGAAAAGCCTAAAGCTGAAGCTGCCGGCATTTGGCATCTCTTTCCCAAAATCCAAAGCCGGGCCTGAGGAGGAAGGACCCCAACGAGGTCTCGGTCTGGAAGGGAAGAAGCCGAAGGGTGTTGCAGCTGCGGAGGCACGTGCTGATGCTGCGTCTTCCGAAACCGGCATGAAGCTGCCCACCGTCTCGCTGGACATCAGCGCTCCCAAAGGTCCGGCGGGTGAGTGGACTGCCAAGGAAGGCGAGGTCGAGGTGGAGGTGCCAGACCTCAAGCTGAAAGTGCCGAAATTCTCCCTGCCCAAATTTGGGGGCAAAAGCAAGGAGGGGGAGGCAGAGCGGAAGAGGCCAGAGAAAGAGGCCAAAGCCAAAGGGGCAAAGTTCAAGATGCCCTCCTTCAGCATGGGGTGGAAGGAAGTGGAGGGGTCAGGCCTGGAAGTGGGGGGCAAGGTCGCAAAGGCCCCAGGGAGCCCCAAACGGAAACCCCCCTCAGTAAAGATGCCCCAGCTGGTGCTGGCCTCTTCTAAGATGGAGGTTGGCGCCGGGAAGCTGCACCTCTCGGCCCCAGAGCTCGAGATGAAAGCCCCCCAGGTCGATCTGCCCAAGATTGGCGGCAGCAAAGAGGCCAAAGTAGAGGCAGAAGCAGTCTCCAGGGGTGAGACTCCTAGTTTCAAAGTGAGGGTGCCATCTTTGGAGATTGCTGTGCCCGCTGCGGAAGGAGAGCTGGTGCTGCAGAAGCCGGCGGTGGGCGCCTCGGAGTCCGACATCAGAGGCTACGAGGGGGAGCTCAGGATTCCCAGAGCACCTTCCCTCGGTGCCTCCCTCCCCAAAGTGGAGCTGGACGCCAGCCTTCCCATGGCCGCCGTGAAGGAACCCGGGTCCCATGACGGCACCGGCGCGGACGCCAAGATCAAGCTGCCGAAGGTGGAGCTGCCAAGGTTTGGCAGGGGAGAGGAGGGCGAGGCGGAGGCGCAGCTGCTCAGGCACCGGCTCAGCTTCGGGAGGAATGGAGAGCAGGAGATGGAAGGAGCGGGAGACAGCTTGTCCCTCCTGGGCGCCAAAGTGCGGGTGCCCAGAGTGGACCTCTCCTTGCCCAAAGCCCGGCTTTCGGATGCAGAGCTGCCCCTGGCGGAGGGAGAACTGGAGGGCAGGGCCTTCAAGATGCCCTCGGTGGGGCTCCCAAAATTCTCCGCCCCCAAAATGAAGGCCTCCGATGTAGAGCTCGATGCAAAGCTGGAGACGGGCAAGGCGCCCAAGGTGAAAGTGAGTGGCCCGGCCGTCGGGCTTCCCAAATTTGGGGGGTCCAGTTCAGACGGGGAATCGGAAGCTGAGGCGGATTCGCTGAGGGTTCCCCAGTTGGAATTGAGAGCGCCCAAACTCGGTGGGAGTGCAGAGGGGCTGAGCCCAGAAATTGGGATCAAGGAAGCCAAGCTGAAGATGCCCTCGCTCCCCATCGGCTTGGGCTTCGGCAAGGCAGAAGGAGAGGCCGGGCCGGGAGCAGACGAGGCGAAGTTCAAGCTGAAGCTGCCCTCATTGAGCATCTCCAAAACAGGCTCCGAGTCCAGCATGGAGACCCAGCCTCTCTGCCCCACCGCCCCGGGGACAGACGTCTCTTTCAGGATGCCGGACGTGGGGTTCTCCGTCGACCACGAGGGGCCGAGGGAGGTCAGTGCGGAAGCAGGGAAACGAGCAGGTGCGGCAGATCTGGTGGTGGACGTGGGAGGGTTAGAGGCCAAGCTGAAAGTGCCCAAAATCAAGATGCCCACCTTCGGCGTGCCGGGGCCCAAGGGTGACGCCGAGGCTGACGAAGCTTCCCAGAGTCAGCGTGGCTCTGCCGGAGGAGGAGACCTAGAGGGGAAGAAAGCCGCCTTCAAAATGCCAGGCTTGGAGATCTCAGCCCCGAGCCTGAAAGGGCATGCCGAGTATGAGGTCCAAGGGGCTCAGCTCCGGCACGGTGGCTCCCAGGATCTAGAGGGAGCCAGTCAAAGGGTCCGGGCTGGCAGCGACGGCTGGAGGAGCCCAGCGGGCAAAGGAGAGGCTGCCGAGGGAGAGGCCGGGAAGAAATACAAAGTGAAGCTCCCAAAGTTCGGGCTGTCCTTGTCCAAAGAGTCCGGGGAGCTCGTCCCGGGCCAGGAAGCAGAGACCAAGTCCAAAAGACCCCTCTTTGTCCTGGGCCGGGCCAAGGGGAAGGAGTCGGAAGGGGCCTCTGGCCTCCTGGAAGGGGAGGAGGAGGAGGCGGCAGACGGCAGAGGGATGCTGGCCAAACTCAAGCTCAGGCCGGGCTTTGGGCTGTCCCTCTCCAAGCCCAAATTTGGAGGGGAGGTCAACGGGGAGCTGGAGGAGGCCTCGTCTAAGCTGAAGGTGCCAAAGCTGGGCTTCTCAAAGGGGGAGGAGGTGCTTGGCAGCGGTGGGAGGAGGGCCGAAGCCGGACTGCAAAACGGAGCCCCGGAGGGCCGGAGCAAGGTGGGGAAAATCCGCCTGCCCCAGCTGGAGATCTCCTCCCCGGCTGCGGCCACCATGGCGGAAAGTGACCCGGAGCTCAACCTCAAGCTGGTGAGGGTGGAGGAGGCCAAGGAGGAAGTCCAGGGGGGCAGCTCGGGGGCCTTCAGCCCCCTGAAAGTGGGCCGGTTCAGGTCTCCCAAGATCACCTTTGCCGGCTTCAAGAAGCGGAATGGGGAGACAGCCCCCAGCGTCGTGGTCTCATCGGCTGCCCGGACGGAGATGGCCTCCCTGGAAGTGGCCGGGGAAGGAGGCCAGCCCTCCCAGTTCAAATTTCCCAAAGTGGCGCTGAGCCCCACATCCCACGGGGTGCTGGAGGCCACTTCCCAGCCCCCGGAGGACGAGGGGGGTCTGAAAATCAAGCTGCCAAGTGTGGGTTTCTCTGGGGAAGAGCGAGACCCAGAGGTCACAGCCGGACCAGGGCAGGGGGCCTCTCGGCCAGAGGTGCGGCCAGCGGCAGCCTTGTGAATGGGAGGTGTGCTCAGCCCTCTCCCCACCCAGCCACGCCCTTCCTCTTTCTTCCCGTGTTAACCTGCCTAGCACTAACCCGAAGAGAGGCAGACCCTTCAGTCGGCGGGGCAAGCCGCCTCTGCGCTTCGACCGGATGGATGGCTCCCAGCTCCTGGGGTTCCCTTCCCCGGAGGCGCTGCAAATCCACAGCCAGACCTCCTTTTGCTAGCGGGAAATCCATGTGCATCCATAGTCAAGCCCCCCACCCCCACCTCTACGGCTGCTCTAGGCTTTTCCCCTCTTTTGCTCCAGCTGCCGCCCCAAAAGACAGAAAGGCAGACAAGGACCTGCCCCTTTTCTTCAAAAATCTCTTTCCCCCCCCTCCAGTCTCTCCCCCCTCTCCCCTCCGAGCTCTAAGATGCCAGACCTCGTGGGGCCCTCCTTGGCCTTCTCTTCCCTGGGGAGGCCTGCATTTATGCCAGGGGCACCAGAAGAAAGATGCAACCAGTTTTGCAAAGGGAGCCCAGTTTGGTTTGGGGTTTTTTTTTGGGGGGGGGGCAAGGCGTGCAGCATGCAGTGGCCATGTGAAAGCATTAACCTGTAGAGAAGGAAGCCAGGCAGGTGGGGGCAGGGTGGGGCCTCCCATCCTCCCAAGAGGGAGAAAGGCAGAACCGTCACCATGTCGCTCCAAGATGTACATAAATATTTTGTTCTAATGTTTAACTATATAGGCCTGCAGTGAGAGGCTATTTTTTCCCCAACCCACCAAGCTAAAAAAGAAAACTCCAAATAACAGCTTCTGCCAGGTTCTCTGTTTAATTAATAATTTTATAAGATTTTACACTGTATCGCTGATACACTGAACTACTGCTGCTGCTTTTTTTCTATTCTGGGTTTGAATAAAAATTAATATGTTGACTAACTTTACTGCTTGTTGTGTAATCTTTGCCGGCTCTACCAGGAAGCAATGTGGATGGCTCATGTTTCATGCCCTCTGACCTAAACGTTGGGTCCATCATCATGATGAACAACAAACTGCAGTGACAAAACTGACCAAAGAGTAGGGCGATCAGAACTCCATGTGTTACTTTTTGAGTCCTGTATTAAGTTCTTTAGAGGGGATCACTGCAAACAAACCAGCCTTGGATTCTTATTAATATTTTTAGACTTATTGTTTTACCCTATACCGTCTTTTAATGATATAAACCACCTTGGGTCCTATTTAAGGAGAAAGGCAGGAAAGTTAATGCATGCATGCGTGCAGGAATCATGAATCCATCCGCCCAGCCAGCCATCCAGCTGAAATCAAAACTTCTAAAGCATAAGGCAAAGGGACAGGATTACACTTTGGCATTATTGGAGTCTCTCTCTCTCTCTCTCTCTCTCTCTCTCTCTCACTCTTTTCCTAGTCCTTCCCAGGGGCAACCGTGGGGACCTTTAGCTCCCTAGTAAAGAAGGAGGAGGAAAGAGAAATGAGGGAAGCCAAGTGGTTTGGCTGGATGTTGGTTTGGAAACGGGTCAGAGAGTAGGTTTGCCCCACCAGCATGCTCGACCAAGGCATCCACACCTCCTGAACCTGGTACCCCCTTGAACTTTATGTGCTGGAAACGAGTAAAAGCAGAGCTCCCCCATGGATCAGGCCGAACTTCCCTTGGAGAACCGTAGCTCCCAGCAAGGGTCTCTGTGTGTCTATTGTTTTAAAACCCTCCCAAGGATGGTGGTGGTCTACAGTTGAAAGGCAGCCTGTTGGGCCCCAGTTCCACTCGGCTAGAGCAGAGATTAATGACCCAGTGGAGACAGGTTGTCTTTCCCGGGTTCTCTTTCTTCCATTGTCCCTCTCCCAGAGGGGCCTGATGAAGGGGACAGGTCATCCGGTTCCACAATAGAACCCGTCTTAACGTGGCAACTTTGGAACTCACCCTGACTGTTGCATCACCTGACGTTCCAGTCAAGGGCTGGGGTTCTCATGGTGGGGAGGCAGCCAACACTCTCTTTGCAAGGAGCCACTTTGCGCCCATGTCTCGGAGCTCGGGCGAGCACAGAACGATGGTCACAATTGAGTCGGAGTCCGACGTCTACGACACTTTTGAGATCCTCGGGAAGGGCACGTTTGGAGAAGTGGTGAAGAGCTGGAGGCGGAGCACGGGGGAGATGGTGGCCATCAAAATCCTGAAGAATGACTCCTACCGGAGCAGAATCATCAAGAACGAGCTGAAGCTCCTGCAGGCCATCTTGAGCGTGGACACCGAACAGTCCCACATTGTCCAATTCTACGAGTTCTTTCATGACGAGCTCAAGTTCTACCTGGTCTTTGAGCTGCTGGAGCAAAACCTCTTTGACTTCCAGAAGGAGCACAATTTTAACCCTCTGCCGGTCTGCCACATCCGGACGGTGACCATGCAGGTGCTGAGGGCCTTGGCCAAGCTGAAAGAACTTTCCATTATCCACGCGGACCTGAAGCCGGAGAACATCATGCTGGTCGACCAGGTGAAGTATCCTTTCTGGGTCAAGGTGATTGACTTCGGCTCGGCCAGCATCTTCAACGAGGTGCGGTACGTCAAAGAGCCGTACATCCAGTCCCGATTCTACCGGGCGCCGGAGATCCTGCTGGGGTTGCCCTTCTGTGAGAAAGTGGACATCTGGTCTCTCGGGTGCGTGATGGCCGAGCTGCACCTCGGCTGGCCCCTCTACCCTGGGAACAACGAGTACGACCAGATCCGGTACATCTGCGAGACTCAAGGCCTGCCCAGGCCCGCCCTGCTCAATGCCGCTAGAAAAGCCCACCAGTTTTTCAAACTGACCCAGCCCCCCAAGGCGGCACATTCCTGGCAGTTGAAAACACCTGCCGAGTACCTGGCCGACACTAAGGTGAAGTCGGTGGAGAGGAGGAAATACGTGCTGAAGTCCCTGGACCAGCTGGAGACGGTCAACGCCCACAAGATGATCTACCCGGACGACGAGGCCCTGGCCGAGGGCTTTGACCTCCGGAGCATGGTGGAGCTGATCAAGCGGATGCTGACCTGGGACTCCCATGAACGCATCACCCCCAGCGCAGCCCTCAAGCACCACTACATTTCCACCCAGGCCCTCCAGCAGAACTACGGCTTCACCCAGTATTACCAGCGCTGCCTGAGGAGCCTCCACGAGGCGAGACCCAGCTACAGGAAGGCCGTGGCGGACGAAACACAGGAGTACAGCCCCATGGACGAGGAGCGCTGCTATTTGGCTCAGAGGGGCTTCGGAGAAGACAGCGCCCATGGCCTCCAGCAGATCGCTGACCCCATGGACACCCTCGACCCGGACGAGCCGAGCCATGAATTGCCCCTGAAAGTCTGGGGGGAAGGATCCGGCCAAGGAGGGCTTTACGAGCCCCTCTCCGGAGCCAACGAGGCATCGGGCGGCCGGTGCAAGCCTTCCCATCATGGCCTCCGGTTGGCAGAACCGATCCTAGCCTACTACAGGAACCGGCACACCAACCCCAAGCACCGGAAGACCTCCCACCATGCCAAACTGGACCCCACCTTTGAAAACCTCATCCTGCTGGGGGAGCAGCACTCCCCGGGAGATACATTGCACTGGGAAAAAGAGGGGAAAGCCGCCAGCACAGCCTCCTTGCCGGAAGCCAATGCAGACCCCAAGGATCAGGCCCTCTCCCCTGCCACGGCTCAGGTAACGTGGCCTGCTGCCTCCGTGCCTCTGGAGAGAAGGGGCCTGTGGGGCATCCGAGTCACTTGTGGGCCCCAATCTCAAAGGGGCCTTTTGGATATGGAAAGGTTAAACCAGACAGTGCCCTCTTGTTGGGTGGCAAGTCTTCCCTGCATCTACCATTGCATCCTGACTATAACAGGCCTGCCGCAATTCTGGGAAGGCGGTTCTCGGAGGAGAAAGAGCGAGAGGCGAGGTCTGGAATGCAGCTGAAGGCCGGGTGAAGGGGAGAACCTTGACAGAGCCACAAGGCTGTGGTTCAGCCCTGGGGTGGGATTGGCAAGCCAACGGCTATGCGGCCAATACCTCCTGGAAGGCAGGTCAGGGCCAGTGGCACCCTTCTGCTGCCTGAGGCCAAGGGCCAGGGGCTGCCCCCTTCCATTCCACACACCGAAGACAACAGGAGTGGGGTTTAGGCTTTCTTTCACCCACTGGCCATTGGATAGTCTGTATACCCTCCTATACTCCCAGCTAGCTTGGCAGGGGGCAGAAACAGGGCACCACTCCATTCCCTTGGTTTGCCCCGCACATTTGCCCCCTGAGATGGACACTTTGCATGACCAGCCCTGAGTGGGCTGTGCAACCTTCATGGGCCCTGTTGCTTGAATGAGGCATGGGTGCAAAACTCTGGGTAGAGCGCGCGCGCACACACACACACACACACACTTCCTGGGAACACTTTTTGGCCTCCTTTTCTCCTGTGCGTTGTACCTGGACAACATCTGCAGGCCTGGTGGAGGAACGGATATAACAACCATGCCACAGGATGTGCAGGAAATGCTGCTTCTTGTCCCATAGACAGGCATGATCCCAAAATATTCTGGGCCATAAAAGGGAGTAACAGCCCACAGCTTTGATAGGAGGGAGGCCCCATCCCTTCTTGGGGGGGGGTAGCTCCCCGGATGTGTTTGTGCATGTCCTTTTATTTATTTATTTGGACCCAAGACATATCGAAGGACAATATGCAACCCAGAACATTGAGGACAATGTCCAAGTTTAAGAACAAGGAATTTGTAAAGGCACCGTACATCATTAAAAGGCAGTATTAAAGTGAACAACAATAATGAAAAATTTCAGTACGAGACATGGAAAATTAAACTTGGCAAACACAGGCAGTAGCATTATTTCGGTCAAAGTGGTAATGCCTGACAATCCACCTAAGGGTCACATAACAGTCAGACATTCTTTTCCGTCTGTGGGATCAAAACCACCCAAAAGTAAGGCCTTAGAGGTGGACAGTTTTGTTGTTGCTGGTGTTGGCAAAATTTATTTCCTGGTGCATAGCCCGCTTCTCTGGCAGCTTGGCAGAATCCACAGCTGCATTTGAAGAAGAGGGCTTAGTCCCCAAAATGCTTAAGGCAAATGAAAAAAATGGGGCTACTCGTTAAGATTCCAGGAGATTATTATTATTATTTTTAAAAAGGGAAACCATTAGCTTCCCTTTGGTTCCAGAAAGCCAAGGTAGGAAGCTATCGAGGCGCAGGTGGAGGTCAGCCCAGCCACACTGAGAATATGACAAGGAAGGCAAATGTTTTGTCTCAATATTGCATTATTCTCTCTCTCTCTCTCTCTCTCTCTCTCTCTCTCTCTCTCTGTCCGGGCAGCAAGCAGAGGCAGAGGTGTACAAGCCGGCCGCCGGCTGGCTGTCCGAAGACGACGAGGACTGGCTGGCCGACCGGGGCGTGGAGAGGCCCCCCATCAAGGCCACGATGCACCTTCCTCGGAACCGGCCGCCCGTGCCGCCCTACCTGCACCACCACTACCACATCGCCAGCCACCACTGATCCGGGTGGGGTTCCGTGGGCTTTGGCCCGGGAAGAGCGGAGGGCGAGAACCATGGAGAGAGAGATCGGTCCCCCGCTCAGAGAGAGAAGCTTTGTACCCAAGAAATAGATAGACTGTCCCTCCTGCCCAAAAGTGCTTCCTTAATAATAATAAAAAAGCCCGCTTCCGACTACGACTTTTGAGTGGTACAGAGACCAAGTTGCCAGGCAGGAAGTGGTGAGAGAGGGTAGCGGGAGGGGGTTAGGTGCCCCTCTAACTAAACCCCAAATTAGCAAGCCTGCCTGCCTGCCTGCTCCCCCTCCTGGCACTAGGCTCGCCTCAGGCTGGACCATAGATTCTTACGCGCATCCCCCGATAATCTGCTCTCTGTTGCATCGATAATAAACTCGTTATCACTTGCAGAATGCATTGATGGCATGTTTGTCAAAGTGGGACCACTCCAAGCCCTACCATGAGCCACGGACCGGCTGCCCAAGTCACCCCCGAGGTCCGCGTCCTGTCGTCTCTGCTTGCAATACGGGGGTTCCCAACCTTGGATTCCCCCCCCCCCCCAGGTGCTCTAGGACTGCTGTCCCCAGAAGCCTTCACCGACGGTGGTGCTGGCGGGGGTTTCTGGGAAATGCAGTCCGAGAACATCTGGATTCCTCCTGGCTGGGGGCGGGGGGGCTCTCCCCTTTGGCCGTTACTTCACGAGCGGCTCGGTTCGCGGTAAGCCGTCATTTGCCTGCGAACCGACCGCTTCAGTCCGCACGCTCCTCCCTTTTGGCTTCGACGTCACCCCGACCACGCCCCCTTTAGCGTGCTCCAAGCGGGGCAACTGATGCCCCTGGCGGAGGACGGGAATCTCGTCGCTTCGCTTCTCGCTTCGCACCCAGCGCCGCGTGCGGACTTAGGTTTCCCCCCCCCCTTTTTTTTTTTTGGATTTTTCGCCATCCGAAATATCGATGCATCGATACATCGTTCCGTCGGAGATTTGTTGCTGCGGTCTGCCCCGGAAAAAACCATATTTGTTTGTTGTTAAAGCAAGTTTTTAATTGTACCCCGGTTCCAAATACATCCTTTTCCTGTTCTAAAAACAAACGCCAGGTGTCTCTGTTTTCCCCTGCCAGCCCAATCTGTTTTTGTGTTTACTGCTCCTTTATCCATGGGGTGGCGTTCTGAAAAGCCGGTCAAGGCTGTTTATACTCCTTTTAGTACTCGTTGGCACTGACGGCTTCGTTTCCGGGACGTCGCGTTTGGAAAGAAACCGCCGATAATTTTTAAACTTTTTCCCATACACCCTCTCCGCTTGAAGCCTCGAAACCCCTTTTTTAATGCTTGGAACACGGGCAGCGCGGATATGGGTTCACTGCCAAAAAAACAAACTGCCACTTCCTCCCTTTTAGCACGCTTAGCCTTGCTGATAGCCAGTGCCTCTGGCCATGTGCAGAGTGCTTTTAAAATAAACATTCTCCGCCTGCCGCTTTCAAGCGCTGGTGGATCTTCCCCCGCTCCTCTCACCCCGAGTAACC
Organism: Phrynocephalus versicolor; assembly: GCA_023846285.1. Lineage (NCBI taxonomy): Eukaryota > Metazoa > Chordata > Lepidosauria > Squamata > Agamidae > Phrynocephalus > Phrynocephalus versicolor. The sequence goes on along the minus strand of JAHTLZ010000008.1, from coordinate 1,268,980 downwards.
CCCCCCCAGAACGGCAATTAAGACTGCAGGCGAAGAATTTATTGCTGTTGACGTTTCTCCGCCGATGAATCGAAACTCCTTTTTTAATGCTTGGAACACGGGCAGCGCGGATATGGGTTCACTGCCAAAAATACAAACTGCCCCATCCTCCCTGCAGACGAAGAATTAATAGCATTGGCCATAGGAAAACCATTGCTGGATCTCCCCCCATTCTTTAGGGCAAAATAATATTTAAAAACACTATTGTAGTTGTAGAACTCAAAGGTTATACTAATGTCCTGGTTCGGTACAGCTAATCATTTTTTATGCGGACATTTTGAAACCGCTGTATCGAAAAGCTGATATGAGTATGCTTCCCTTTCAGCAGATCAGGAATATTCCATAGTGCTGATTATAACAGCAGCTACTGATAAAACTTTTCAAACAAACACTCCATGTGCTTATCGATTCATGAATGTTGTAACTTTATTGTGATAACCATTTAATGCAATAATACAAAATATAACTGTAACAACGAACTATAACAACAAATAAACATCCCCAATAGTGATCAACATTTTAAGTGGTACATTCCAAGATTGTTCGTTATGGTCAGTCCTGAGCCATGAACTTTTCACCTTTCTCTGGCCATCAGGCTCCGAACAAAAGAGCCTCGCTATCTGCAGGCAGGTGCTGGCCTTCTTGGAGCCTGCCAATTACAAACTCCACCCATTTTCCTCCAGGAACAATGGCCAACTCTTAGCCCTAGCTAGAAAATGTTTCCATTCCTGACCTTCAACCAACGTTGCTGGGTTGAACTGATCTATTTGTAGGTGTTTTGCATGAGCTCTGCAAAATAGCACAGTTAACTGTTCCTGCTAAATAAAAGTATTCTTAAACAAAAGCATTGTAAAATCTACTAATATTCCTTGCAATAGGACAAATGCATATTTTTAAATCACAACCCCAGGTACATTATTGCAGTAATTTAAGTTACCAATGTAAAGGGCCAGATAAACATACTGCTAGGCACCTGGCAAGTGAACTCTACGGTGACCCTTAATCCTATTGGTTAAAATTAGTTTCATTTTCCAGAGAAATGTGCTGGATCCCTAGGACAAACCTTATAAGAACCCCTCAACTTTTCCCAGCCACTCGTGGAGAGTTAGGAGTTACTTAGAGAGCAGTTGTGCAGGGAAAAAATTATTTTTCTTGTCAGAAGATAACCAGGCCTTTTCTTTGGAGATGGAGGGAGGGAGGGGCCGGTTCTGGACGGAGGCGGAGGTGTCCAGTCTGCTGGATTTCTTTATTGACAATGAAATGGGCCCAGTTCTGTTTCATCTCCACCAAAGAGGAAACCAGCAGGCTTTCAGACAGGCTGCTAGAGAACTGGCAAGGCTAAACTATGCCCGGAATGCCAACCAAATTAGATCTAAATTTAAAATTATTAGACAAAATTTCAATAGGGCATTGTTTTATTTTGGAGAGAATGCAGCAGAGGAACAGCAAACAGCTTTTTGGCCTCAATTATTGGAATTGTGGAATCAAGCTGGAAGGCCTGACCCCCAACATCTTTTTCCTTTGGGTAAGTTATACAAACTTTCTTTTAAAAACGTTACTACTTTTGAATTACGTATGACATGTTTAAATATCTAAAAGTGTAATCTGAGAAGTATTAAGGGCCAATATAATTTGGTTTAAAGTATAGATTTGATGTAATTATGCTGAAACTCTAGATCAGCAAACGGCAAAGCAGGCTAAAATATTAAAAGATGGTCTGCTCCCAATAAATACCTGAAGTGACATTTAAAAACATTCCCTTTAAAACTGTTACCCTCTAGTAAATATCCTGGATAAAAAGGAGAAACAACAAAGCTTTAGAACAGATATATAGAAATAAAACTTCTGACAAGGACATCTTAGAGTTGCAGTGAACAATAGAAATATAAAACTATTTCCCACTTATGTCTCAATAGGAGCTGGACCAGGAAGGAGGCATGGCAACAGGGGTGGTGCTCTAAGGCCTCCAAGGCACCCAAACAGAAGGGAAGATTTGGAGCAGCAGGCCAATGACACAGATGAGGACGAGGAACAGGCAATGGCCCATGATTTCCAACCACCAGTGGTCCATGAGGGTCAAGGGGAAGCAAATCAAGGTGCAGGTCACGAAGAACAGGGATTGGCGAATGTTCCTGGCAACGTTCAGGAACAGCAGGTTGAGAATGAAGGTGTGTAAAAGTCATTTGTGGGCCTCACTAAGGTGTGTACACATAATAGACCGTTAATTTACAAAAGATAAACATCTTTTTCTTCTTTTCAGAACTACAAGAGGATCAACCGCTGGACATTATGCAGCAACCAGTGACCCGCGCAGAACATCAGAACTGGGTTGCTGCTCTTCAAGAGGCAATAGAGAGGATAGCTGCTCTTGAAGAAATCGTGCTTGCAGGAAACAGAGGAGCACCTCCAGCAAGGAGAAGACGCCGAAGGCGATGAAGCCTTTTTTTGGGGTTATTGGACAATTTAGGGGATGTACACTGGTTCTCCTGTGCCAAAATATTCCATTGACTCACGGGGTAAAGGACTGATGTTGTACCCAGCAACGTTCCCTGGGGTTATCCTTTTGTGCCTTAATGTTACTGTGTTAGCAATATTTACAAGTTTTATTTATAAATAATCTCCTAAGAAAATATAACGGCTGAATACTTTTAGTTTTCTGGTGTTCTACTTTGTGCACTTTGAGCAATTTTAAGACATGATACGGTACTAATTGAAGCAATTAACATGCTGTTCTAGTTGTATTTTTTAAAAAAGGTTTCTGTATGTATGAGGCCGAAGAATATGAAGCCTCACACGTAATTCCTTTAACCTGGACACAGAAAACCACTGAAAATCCTAGTCTCTTAGGTTATAGTTGGAATGAATATATTAATCTGTTGAGCAATCTGATTAGCAATGTACATTATTTCTTCTAATAGCCACTGCCTAAAAAGTACTTTACAGCTTTTATGTGCTGTGAAAGTATTAGTCTTTTTGTCTTGTAAAAGACCACAGGCCAGTGTTACCTGCACAGGAGAGCAGCATTCATTGTTAGAACTAGTAGAGGGCAGCTCCTCCTCTCATAAATCTTACTTTATAGTACTCAAAATAACATAAAAGTGCACAAACCTATACTTTGCCTATTCAGTTGATAGAAATAAAACAGTTTTTTAAAAAAATCATCAAAGTTTCTGTTTCTTATGTACTCTGGGTTAGTTCATTATGGATAAGTTGAGGGGGAGAATACACAGTGAATTTAAATTTCCTTGAAAATCATGCCTTACAGAGGTAGATTAGTGTTTTCCTGCAGTTATTGCTTTTAATTGTAACTGAATTTGCTTCAAATGTGAAGCACTTCAGCAATTTTCCCATTAAAAATCATGGCCTGGGTGTTCTGTCCCTACTCCCAACCTTGGCATGTTCACATATTTACTCAAAATAGAATAAGTAAGCAACTAGGGTGAAAATATTTTCTTCTTGATACGTCTTCTTTTTGGTGTGGTTAATTTTCTGGGCACAATGTTTTCACTACCACTTTCCTGCTTTACAATCAAATACGGTGACACAGGGAAATGTGGTTCTACTGCTCCCTGTTTCTGAGTACTAGTCATTGGTCTTTTCTTGTGGTCCTGCATAATTTTTTCCCCTGGTTTGCTTCCCTGAACTGTTGCTCCCTTTTTTGGTTTACCAAAAGAAATAAGGGAACCTGAAGACGTAGAGGGCAGGAGTGATACTGAGCATTCAGTATCACTCTCCTGCTCAGAGGCAGTTTCTGAGCCACTGGTCCCCGTTGTATCACCATCAGAATCACTGTTCTGTACATGATCAGTGTTTGGGGAACCATTAGAGAGCAGGATTTCTGTCTGGTTCTTAGTGTGTTGTTCATTATGGTTTTTTTCTCCTTCCATGTTAACCTTTTTTTTTGCCCCTTGATTGGTTAAAAATTGGGTTAGTTTAGCAAGTGAATCTGAAGCCACCCTTAGATTGTCAATAACCTGTTTCTGGAACATCATATCCTGGTGGTTCCAAGAATTTAGTGTAGATTCTTTTCTATCGTCCGAAGCCTTAACCCAGTCCACAAAACCAGTAAGTGTGTTGTCCAGGCGTGCTGCTGCTGTTGATCTCTGCTTCCTTTTCCTTAGTAATGCAAGTCTGGTTGCAGGATCAAGCGTGGCTTCATAGTTTGTTGTTCCCGCAGAGTCTGTAGTTAATAAGGATAATTTAACATTAATTGTTATGCAGTGTACAAAATTATCCATTATAAAATCTGTATATTGAAAATTTAAAAAAAAATATTTAACATCAGAGATGTTAATAATTCAAGAATTTAAAGTATTTTAATGTAATATTAGTATTTACAGAGTAAACCGCACGGCAGCTTGCTCAATTATTCAAATTAAGTTAGTTTTAATAGCTCAGTGTTTTATTACTCACCTAATCGTTTAGGTGTGCATAATCACTCAGTGATAGTAGTCCGGTTAATAAAGGTAATTATTTCTATAAAGGTTTAAAATCTCTAGATCGGAAATGAACATACCTTTTTTACCAAGCCGTTCAGGTAATATTGTTTGGGGACTCTGGGAAGAAGAACAGCCAGATGTGGATGGTTCACAACCGTCTGTTGATTGGTATTCTGAAATTAAAATAATTTATTTAAAAGGCAGTAATTTACATTGTTTATGTTTAAAATACATTACCATGGTCTGTAAGGATATGATTTACATGACATTCCTAATAATCCGACTAGTAGACGTTTTGATAAAATGGCCAGCCCTGCTAGCATAACTTTAAAAGTGTTCCTCACCCATTCCTGAAGCTTCCGAAGCCACGTAGCTTTGGTTCATGCCTTCACTCTCATCGAAGAGGGACTGTGATCCGCCATTATCGCTAACTCCAGGCATTGCCTCCGTGGTTGCTGCATGTGGGAAGAGGAATATAAGTTACTGTACTTCCCTCGCGTTGCTACACACCATAATGCAACGCACAGGAAGCAGTCTTTTAGTTTCCGGAGCACATAATTGTTAAGGTAACATGATTGGGTACTTCTGAGGCATGTCCCGCCCCTACTTATTTTTTGCCCGAATCAAGGAAATTTTAGATCCGGTATACTTCAAAATGGATTCATAATCTTACAACAAAGCAAACTTCATTTATAATAAAGATAAATATGTCTACTTTACTTCCTGCTTTTATCTCGGTCGTTTTTCGATGCATCGAATATCTCTGGGATGTGGAGATACAATGTATCATAAGTAAATTACAATTCGGATACTTTTAATTACATATGTAATCTCTTTAATAATAAAGAAATACCGATACATCGATGCACTTCTTCAATGTTTGTAAATCAAAATCCGAAATAAATTTATGAGAGGGAAATTAAACGCATCCGTCCATAAATCTGAAAGATTTACAAGTCATCCCGTTCCCTAGTTGCTTCGGTTTATCGAAGGACACAACGAGTTCTGAAAACAAATGTCTGTACTAAGGTGTAGCATTACAAATCGGAAACTTTTAATTACATATGTAATCTCTGTAATAATAAAGAAATACCGGTACATCGATGCAGTTTTTCAATGTTTGTTTATCCAACAACGAAATCAATATATAATAGGGAAATAAAAGTCATCCCTCAATATATTCGAAAGATTTACAAGTATTCCCGTTCCTCGGTGTTTCGTTTTATCGAAACACTCAACGTGTTCTGAAACCAAGTAACTGTACTTGGGTATATTAATAGAGTTACTATTATTAACATAATATTTCTCTGTGAAATACAGGGAACGTAACTTATTTTTCGGTATATATAAAATGGAACTTAGTCAATACTTACCAGTGCTCCCGCTGGATTCGCTCTCGGTTGTCCGCAATGGGTGAATTGAGGTGTCTGTTCGAAAAATGTTTGCCATTTCTTCGTACCAAATAAATTTTGCACGCCCAGCTCCAGAAGTACTGTTTTGAAGTACAGCCTGTTTGTACAGTTTTCGAAGCGATTTGCATTTAGTTCTACATTCCGTTCCAGATCTAAAAAATCCAATCTTTCGCAATTCTTTTGAAATCACCTCATAGATTTCAATATTCCTTTTGAGGGAAGACAAAGCATATTTTATCTCCGCCTCACCCCAAACCTTAATTAAGGCTGCAGTCTCCTCGTTTCCCCAAATAACCCCTCTCTTAATTTTGGAATGAACAGAACTGGCTGTGCAATTCTCTGAGTTGTCCTCAGAATCCATCCCTATAGCTGCCTTGTTAAATTATTTTTCTAGGGAAATCCTTCTGTTTGAAAGGACACCAGCAACTGCACTCAGTTGCCTGAGTGCTAACTTCCTTCCCTTGCACCTTTTGGCTCCCTTTATTAGCATTTCAACAGAAAGGTGATCTCAATTTGGGAAGGGGGATGGGTGATTGATTACAAAGGGCCCCCCTGTCCTGTGTCTCAGCTGGCTAGGATGTGGTGCCGAAATGTTTCATTAACTTTCGTTTTGCCTATGCAAAGTACTGCTGACTCAACGGAAGTAAGTTTGTTTTTTGCTGGTTTACTTGCCATAGCACAGCAAGAAAAGTTTCACATCTTTCCAGTCTTGGTATCATGTTGGTCTAGGAATGAGTACCGAAATAATGTATTAATGCAAAGTATGCTATTGACACTGTGTTCTGTTAACCCAAAGCAATTAATAGTATTGTGCGGTAAGTGTAAAGAAAAATACACTGTAAAACCAAGGAATTCATTGTAATGCATTATAAACTGATTTATTCCTCAGAAGCTAACAGCAATGGATAAAAAATATGCGATTAGTTTCCCAAGCTGGCTAAAGGCAACACAAACAGTTTATTTTTGGCTTTCCTTCAGAGCCATTAGGCCATAAAATGCTTGCAGTGGGAACTGTAATGTGATACTTCCTTCTTAAGTTTACTCTGGCAGCCTTACTCTGCATATGAAGAGGGAGGTGTTACAAGAATAAAACATCGGAATGTTTTCTTATAAGGGGGGCCTCTCTGAAAGGCATGTTTTCTAAAGTGACATACAACAGGGCAGATGAACCCTTAGTCAAGGCATTATTTGTTTTTCGATGTTATGCGTTCAGAAACTGCTATCAATTTGGTCCAGTGCCTTGGTTTTTTTGCTAGGTTTATTACTGATTATTGTGTAACCTTGAAGCAAATACCACTGTCAGGCATTCTTTTTGCATAGCCGGTGTAGTAGTTTGCCAAACCTACTGGTGTTTCGCACTTAAGTTAAAGGAAAGTACTGCAAATCAAATAGAAACATTTATTAACGGAAGGAATTTTACAGGAGTAACCAATAATGTAAAGCCTCACAATTCTACTGCAAATGAAAGTGTAACATAAAATAGTGAGGTAGAGTACATGAACTTATTATTTTGCGCCCATTTCACTTCACATGGGTAAACAGGTACTCCGCAATAGCATTACGAACCGCCTCAGCCTCTGCACGTGCAGTTCCAGATCTGTGGTAGTCATTTATTTCACACTCCTCCTGTGGTTCAGGTGGGGGTATGGAATGTTGTTCATCATCAAGTATGTCATGGTTTTCTCGTTCACATATATTGTGTAGAATCACAGCAGAGGCAATAATTGAATTAACGTTCTCTATGTGAGCCTCAATCCTAACAGACAGACGTCTGAATCTGGCCTTCAAGCGCCCAAATGCTCTCTCCACGACGCATCTTGAGCGATTAAAAACCTTATTGAAGTGGCGCTCCCTGTCATTTCTAGTAACAGCAAAGGGCTTCATTAGCCACTTACACAATGGATAGGCACCATCCCCTAATATAATGGGAGGTATTGACACCCCTGCATAGTGGAACATAGGACTGCCAGGTATTAGGGTTCCTTCCTCCATCCTACTAAAAAGCATAGATGATCTGAACACATGGGCATCATGATTAACACCTGAATGACCAGTCAACATAGAGAAAAAAATTCCCTCTCCGTCGCAAGCAGCCTGAAGCAATACAGAATGAAATGATTTCCTGTTAAAGTAAGCAGGCCCCTGCAATTTCGGGGGGGCTTATCGGGATGTGCGTTCCGTCGATACAACCTATAGCATGTGGGAACCCGAAGATTTTCATAGATGATGTCATCTGTAGAAACAGAGAAAAAAAATTAAGAATCATTAATTTCCTAAACCGTAAAGGCGCTGGTTCAGAACACAAGTAAAGACTGGGATGACCGAAAGCAGGTTACCTTATTGAAGTCAGGCAGGCGGACCTCTTCCTTAAGAAGAACGTGTTCCATTGCAAGGCAAACCTCGATTGCAATGCTTGCAACAGTTGAGCTTCCTTTCTGGAATACTAGAGCGATGGTTCTGTAGCAAGAACGGCTTGCCAAAAAATACACGCCGATTGCCACTCTCTCTTCCACTGGGACAGCTGAGCGCATAACTGTGTCCCTGCGCATCAGAAACGGACGCAGCTTGTCTGCCACCCAAAAAAGTGTTCTTCTAGTCATACGGAAGTTTTGTAACCACTGGCGATCGTCCCAAAGCTGAAGCACCGTGTCGTGAAACCACTGAGAACGTCCTGGGTAACACCAGAAAAGCTTCTCTCGAGGCGAGCTTCTCATCCAAGCCGAAGTAACCCATATCAAAGCGTTGCATGCCCTCAACGCCTCGCCAAATAGCACTCTGCGTCGAAAAACGCGTCTTCCCTTTCTCAGAAGTAACAAAGCTACAGTGCTCAACAAAGAGTTGACATTGTGCAACACAGCAATAATGTATGGAGTATACCTATGGAGTTTCTGCAGGCGGGCAGAAGAACGCGATGGAGGCATGGTACCGGGAGAATGGCAGAAAGAAGGCGGAAGAGGCTTGGTGTCTACTCTAGGGAGTAAGGAGGGGGTTACTCCAGTGTCCTGGAGGACCTTTGAACGAAGAAGTACAATCGTTGTGCGATAGCCCACCTAGTGACCATGATGGGGAACAGCAGTTGTAGGAGCCCCCCCAATGGAAATTATAATATAAGTAATAATTATGAAGCAAAGAGTCACACATTTACAGCGCTTCGCCGTAACTGACAGCCAAGCATCGATGCATCGATACACCGTTTCCTTTTTTTTTTAAAAAAGCGGAGATCGCGGGAAACGGGCAAAGAACATGAGTGGTTGGATGCGAATGGAGCTCGTGAGGTCATTCTAGATTCGAACGGAAAAGCTGCCCGCGTGAGTACATAGGAAAGGGGGTGGGGGCGAAGGGAGACCACGTGATCGCCTTCGAATTCAGATCGAAGGCAATGACGCTCCGAAGCGAGGAGCCTCGTGAAGTAACGGCCTTTGTCTCCTCCTGCCAGCCTCGTAGGGAAAAACCATTCTCATAGTTACGGGGGGTGGGAGAATTGGATTCGTGGAGGGGAGGCCCAAACGGGTACGCCTCCTTCTTTAATTTACACCTATTTTGGACCGACGAGGCAGCCAGCGGGAGAAGGTGCCGCGACGTTGTTTTTGCGTTCCTTCCTTCTTCTCTTCGCTTCTGTCTCACCCAGTCCCCCCCCCCGGCGCCGCAGGTCTTGAAAATGGTACGACCCCCGGGCTGAGTCGGCTCCCTCCAGGAGGGGGAGGGGGAGGGGGAGGGGGAGGGGGAGGGGAGGGGGAGGAACCAAGGGCAGTGGGCGGGGCCAATGCCTCGGGTTCGAGCTTTTCTTTCGGGAGCTCTCCGCCCCCCCCCCGCCGGGACTGCTTGGTTTGCAAATTGACCCCCCACCACCACACACACACACAGGAGGCGAAGCCGAGGGGCGGCATCTGGGATCACTGCGTTCAGCACCCCGGCCTGATCCGGCTAGGCGAGAGAAGGTGCCGGTGGGGCTCATCGGGCGCCCCCCAACCCTACCCCCCCACCCCACCCCCGACCCAGGAAGCGGGGCCGGGGGTCTTCTGCTCTGGGAGGGGTGCCACCTAGCCCCCCCCCCCGCCCTGCGCCGGGAGAGGCCAAGCGCTGGCTGGGGTGAGGCGCTTTGCGCATGGTCAGGAGCACACACCCCCATCGCCCACCCACCCACCCCCGCCGCCCGGCTCCTTTTGTCCCCCACCCACCCACCTACCCACCCCTCGCATCCTCCGGCCCCCGGGGGCTCCCCTTTCCAAGCTCCCCCATCGAGCAGGGAAGGGCAGCGCCGGGATCATCGCAGCCTTCTCCTCCCCCCAGCCCACCCCCACCCCCCGGCCGGGCACTTGAGCTGCCTTCGCCTTCGCTTCTCCCTGTCGGAGGTAAGTTGCGGGCCGGCTGGGCTCCGAGGAGGAGGAGGAGGAGAGCGGAGGCGAATGGAGGAGCAAGGCGAGAGAGGCCCCCTGCGCGGCTCTGAGGAGGAGGAGGAGGAGGAGGACGGGGGGGGGGGTCGGGAGGGCAGCAGCCCCTGCTGTTGGGCGGAGGGGGCACCGGCCACCTGGACCCCGTCCTTGCTTGGACACGGGGTCCCTAAGCCGTGCGGATGCGGAAGGAGGTGGCACGCACCTGTGCGGTGGACGTGGAGGCACTCTCCGGCGGTGCCCGGGCGATCCCAGCCCCAGCGGGACTGGAGCAGCAGGCCCGACTTGGCCGCGGCCCTCGCCCTTGCGAGACCCCCCCCCCAAGAAAGATCTGGAGAGGATCGTGGTTCGTCTAGGATCAGCCCGGGTGGGAAGGAAGGTTCCTGTACCGCGGGGAAGAGATGCGACTCACCGCGATTCCCCGGTTCTGCCTTTCATGGGAAAGAAGGGGGGGTCACACAGAACTCTCGGATTCAATGCAAGGAGGAGCAGAGCCGGTGCTCCGGGTGCAAATGAGAGCCATGAAGCCATGTCCTGGCAGGAGTGGGGGCGGGAGGGGGCTAGGCGTGGGCAAGACAGATCCCCTCAGGCTCACAGCTCCTCTCAGAGGAGACCCGACTAGCAGGTCCAGCAGGGACCAGCATAAGGAGGCTCCCTGTTTCATGTCCCCAACCAGAAGAAACCCAGGCACCACTTGCAGCACTGCACTCAAAGATAATAACATGAGGCCAGAATCTGACTGCTGATTAATGCTAGTCAAAGAAATGGTGTGAGGCTTAGCAGCCAATTGCCTCTGATTCTAGTTCCAGAAAATATAAATAAAAATGTAATGGTGCTGGCTGTGTTCTAGGCTCCTGCAGGTCATTTCCCTGGAGGATGGATGTGCTTTCCTTGAAACAGGTAGAAATTGTCAAGATTCAGGCTAGCAGGATCAGTCCTTGGTGTGTGTGTGACTGACTCTCTGTGACCCCATATCCATGGAGTTGTCTTGGCAGGAATACTGGAGTGGCTTGCCAGTTCCTGCTCCAGGCGCCTACAGCACCTGGTATTCCCTGGTGGTCTCCCATCCAAGTACCAACCAGGCCCGACCCTGCTTAGTTTCTGAAATCAGGTGAGATCGGAGGTGCTTAGGGCATCTAGGCAGTTGTCCTAGACCTGCCTAAAATACTAGATTTTGACAAGAAAACCCCAGGAGTGTGTTGAGGAAGGAGAACTGATGAGGCCAGGGAATGGCACTTGCACAAAATCTGACGCACCCTCTCATTTGTTGTGGGCCAAGCCAAGGTGTTGTCTACAGGTTACCCCATTTGACCCCCTGCTCCTTCAAGGAGGTGCTCCTTGGTTCACCTTGGAGGGAAGTATTTAGCTAAAGCATGTGTGATGTGATGGGAAGCCCTTGTTGTCCTCAAAGTGTTTTGTGAGACTTCTGCAATAAAGCCAACAAGGAATCCTGTGACACCCTAGTGGCTGGCTGGTTTTATTTGGCACAAAATTTGGTGAAGTGCCGGCGGATGCAGCTGAAGGAGCCGTCTGCAGTCCATGGAAGCAAACCAGTGTATTTCCTCTCCGTGGTGTTCTTGCCTGGCTCCTTGCCGGAGACGGTTGCTACAGACTTAACTTGAGTTGCGTCATCAAAGGACTGGTTGGGGAGGATCCCTCAGAAGGACAGTGTGAAACACGAGCAAGAGGGGAAGAATAATGCCAGAAGGAAATGAAAAGTCTGCCCTCCCCCCCCAAAAAAGAGGGCATTTCCCTTTCTGCCTCACTCCTCTTCCTACAACCTTCTGCTTGGCAGTGCAAAATAAGGCAGGCTTTTTTGTTTGTGCAAGCATTTCAACAAGAAACACAAAAGGAAAGAGAAGCAAAAAAAAAAAAAAAGAGAAGACATTGTAGCACTTTAAAGACAAACTGCTACATTTTGATGTACTGTAATTGTTCTCGGAACATTGGAGCCCTTGCAGCTCGGCTTTGGAGAGGAGGGACTTGGAGAAGAAGGCCCACCGTGCTGAGTTTGTAACTGCCAGGGACTGGGAAGTGTCCCTTTTCAAAACGGAGGACTCTCACATTTGTATTTTGCAAGGGCCACGCCACCCGAGTCACACGGCTCACAGCCTTAAGTAAACACGTGTGACCTGGAAAAGAGGAAATTTCGAACCAACTGCTGGATCAGCTGTTTGTGATTATTTTACTCCTTATCAGCACAGAAGTGGAAATAACCACACAGTCCTCTCCGTTCTGGAGGTTTTCCTCGCCTTCTTCTCTGTGGCCAACAGAGCAGCCAGGCTTCTTTGGGCCTGAAGAGAGCTTCCCCACCCAAAATTGCCTTCCTTATCCTTGTGACTGCATAAAACCTGGAGGCTGTCGGTCTCCGGCTCTTTATACCTGGCTTCATCCTGTACAGGCCCAACTCGGACCTTCGTTTTCTGCGAAGTCACCACCCCATAATAGCTGTTCCTGCTGTGCTTCCAGTGTTGCGTGGAGTTGTGTTATCCTCGGGGAGGCTCTGAGATTTCTCTCTGCTCCAACTCAGCCGCACTCTGCAGGGATGTTGTGCTACATCTCCCTGGCCGCCTGACTTCTCTTGTGGGTGGGTAATCCCACTTGCCATCTGGTGTTTGAAGCACCTCTGTTTCAGCAGGTGCCCTGAAATTTCGGCTCTCCAGCGCTGAAGGGCTGGGCCGTGATGCAGCTTTGTAATAAACAGCTCTGCTGCTTCCTGCCTCCTCTAAGGCTGTGCCTGGCGAAATTCATCTTGTCAAGAACTTGACATCTTAGATGAACCTCCTGGCAAACCCCCATCTTGCCGTGTTTGGACTTGTGGGATTTGCTCACGGAAGATTCCATATTGTATCATTTTTCATTTTTAATCAGTGGCCTATAAAGGGCTTTCCTGTTGCCTGTCCTTGGATCTCATGCTGTATTCTAACTGGGCTTTATTAAAGCCTGGAATCAGGACCATGCTTTCCCCTCCATCGTTCCTCTTGACTCTATTGGCTATGATGGTGTAAGTAAGGAGCATTCCAGGAAAAGAACAAGCCGTCTCTTAAATATCAGTGCAGAAGATGTCCAGAGCAGGGCTTCATCCCATTTGCCAACAGCTGCTGCTCCAGCGGGGTTTTTGTTTTGTTTTGTTTTGTTATTTTTTTTATGGATGTGCCAGTGCGATCATCTGCTGGTGTGCAGTTTTCATTAGCAACAGGGCCATGCTGGTGACTTCTGCGGTCTGGCCAAGGAAAGGGAACTGTGTCTGCATCCCTTGGTCCCAAATTCTTAGCTTGCCTCTCCCACCCAAAAGCTGCAAATGAGCTGCCCGGCTGTGCCTCCGTGTCTGAGGCCAGGGGCACAACGCAAAGTGCAACCCACCGGTCAGTTAGGCCCTTGCGGGGGTGGGTGGGTTCTCCTTTGGCTGTGTGCTCAGTGTGCCCAGGCTGGCCTTGGCACTCTGGAACGACCGTCTTCCACCTCATGTCCTTCACAGGTCCTTCCTGTCCACTGTGGTCTCAGGCACCAGAGGAAATGAAGCCCCATGTCACATACCAGCAGGTAAATTCCTCGGCGGTTCCTGTTGAGCCTCTTTAAGAGTCGTCACTGCAGGTGTCCTTCTGGGGCACAGATGCCGCATCGGGGGGAGGGGGGAGGGCTGACAACATCAGGATGCCCAAGGCTGAAACGAGGTCGATCATGAACCCAAAGGGACGGCAAGGGGATTCTCTTGCAAGCCCCACTCGAGAGGGAGAGGGAGCTGGCGATGCCGTGGTCTGCACCTCTTGCCTTTCTGCAAGGCCAGAGCAGGAAAGCTTCCCATTTTGGGCGGTGGTGCCATTTTGACCTTTTGCAAATGGGAACCCCACCTGTTGGCCATTTTTGAGTGAGTGTCTAACTCTCATCCTCTCATGTGTGGTGGTGGTGGTGGTGAGGCAGCCAGGGAAACCCTCCCCACCCCCTGCGGAGGTCATTGTCCAGGTTCTTTCATATCGCTGCTCCTTCTTTACAGCTGAAGACCCTGCACAGCCCTGAAGACCCTCCGCCCACTGGGCCTCCCAACCCTGCCTGGTCTAAGGTTCGTTCCCTTCTTCTGTGCAATTCTTAGTCTTCGGCGTTGGCCCTGGTGATGCTGTGTGTGAGTGTGCATGCACGCATGTGTGTGCGCGTGTGCATGTGTACATGCATGTGTATGTGCATGCACACACAGGCACCTATGCTGGTTGCTGCTTTGCCTCAGTCAGCAAAAAGGTTTGGGGCTGGTCCTGCCGTTTTGCCTACTACACCCTTCTTAAAAAGGCAGCGTAGAGAATGGCAGAGGGTTGCAGAGTGAGTGAGGACTGTCTCATGCAGAATAAAAGTGAAACTATATATAAAAGAAATGAAACTATGTATCCATAATTATTTATTTACTTCTATACTCCCATCTAACTTCAAGGCTCTGAGGGGTTTGCAACAATAAAAGCTACTGCATATAATAGAATAATAGAACAGTTACTTCCCTTGACTTTGAAACTGGAACCTAAATTAGCATTAGTTCTTTCTTTCTTTCTTTCTTTCTTTCTTTCTTTCTTTCTTTCTTTCTTTCTTTCTTTCTTTCTTTCTTTCTTTCTTTCTTTC
>JAHTLZ010000008.1:1225969-1244048 GCA_023846285.1 Phrynocephalus versicolor | reverse complement strand
CCCACCCCGCAACACCCTTGTTAATCTCCCTTCTGTATCTGGAGGTGTAGAGTTTGGCCCCCCTCCTCCCCCCCCAGGAGGGGCAGCAAGAGGACGCGGGAGCCACCCCCTGCTTGATCATGCCCCCCCTCCAATTGCACGCACGCACACGCACACGCACAGAGCGCCTTGCACGCGAGTGGCGATGCAGGCGGACCGCCCTCCGGACCCCGTTCGTTGAGGCGCAACGCTCCCTCCCACCGCCAGGGGCCGCCGTTGGCCACTCGGCGCCTCGCTGGCCCTTGGCTGCCTAGAGGCGTCCCGGCCTGGCCGGAAGTGGGCGAGACAGGCCTGCTCCCGGTCTTTGAGGAACTTCCGGCCTGCCCGGGTCCAGCTCTCGACCCCCCCCTCCTGCCACCCACTCCCCAGGTGAGTCAGGGCGGCGGCGAGGAAGGAGGGTGGGGGTCTCGCGGCAGCGGGGGGGGGGGCGCGGCTGCTTTGGGGGGACGGGGGGCCCCCGCGGGGGGGGGGGGGGGGGAAAGAAGGCTCCTTTGGGGTGGGGGAGGGGCTGAGTCTCCCCCTCCCCCCAATATCCTTCCTTCCTCGAAGGAGAGGCTGTTCTTTGGTGGTGGGGGGCGAGGAGGGAGGAATTTAAGGGTAAGAGTCTCTCCTGGACTTTTTGACCCCACCCCCCACCTTTCGCAATTCCGGGGCAGAGGAAAAGGCGGGGGTGGGATGGAGTGGGGGAGGGGAATGGAGGTGGGGGGGGGTCTGTCCCTGCCCGGACCTCTCCTTATTCAGAAAGGCGCGGGGATCCTGCCTGGGGTGAGGCATGTGTGTGTGCGTGTGCGTGCGTGTGTGTGCGCGCGCGTGTGTGTGCCATTCCAGGGGGTGCCATTCCCTCTGGGCTTTGCTGTTGGCAGACAGACAAAGAGACCTGTTGGACTCCAAGGTTGGCCTTTTTCTAGTCTTCCGGCGGTTCGATAGAAGGGTCCCCATTTCTCCAGGAATCAAGCCCAAGGATTTGGAAGTCATGATTTCAATTTTTAAGACCTGATATTTTTTGATGATTTTAATTTTTTTAAAAAAACATGGTTTTCTTTTTCTTTTTTTTTTTAAAGAAAAGGCATTGGTGAGCTCCTAGGACTGGGACAATGTGAGGGGGGAGCACCCCAACGGCACCCTTGGGTGGGCAAGGGCAGGTGAAGGTTGGGGCTTTCTGCCTGTGCTACTTGCCCCCAAATTGCATTTATTTGTTTATTTTTAAATTCCACCTTGCCTTTGAAGGATTGTAGTGGTGAGTTCGGGAGGTGAACCCCAGTTGCCCTCTAGGGATGTGGGTCGGAACAGAGACCTGGGGCTCCTGCTGAGGGGTCGGCCCTATTCTTGGCCCGGTGAGTCGCCCCATTGGCACGCCATCTGGGTGAGCGCGGCTGTTTCATTTGGGTCTTACTTCACTGCAGGCGTTCCAGTGGTGGGCCAGCCTTTCCTCTCCAGTGCCTTCGACTCCCCCCCTCCTCCCAGTGGTGTGGACAGAATGGCGTCCGTCACACTGGGTGAGTCTGGTGGTTCATTCCCTGGGTGTGTCTGGGTGAAAATGAATCCTGCTCAGAGCTTGGACAAGTGACTTTGGGGGAACGGGGCGGGAGGGGAGAACTTGGAAGCCAAAACAACTACTTCCCATATCTCCCAGAAAAGCAAAATACACTACTAATGTAGAGGGTTTAAAGAGAGGACAAGGCGGATGGTGGGTGGGCTTTGTTCTTGTAAGAATTATACTGCAGGTGGCATTTATAACCCAGTGCAGGTAGATATTCATTGGCCTGCATAAGAATATGTGGTCTACTTAATTTAAAGGCAAGGTTGTCCTTCGGCCAATAAAACCCCAAATCCAGGGGGATTGTGGCGTTCTTCAACAAAGCAACAAAGCAGTTTTATTTTATTTTTTTTATGGGTCACGTGGCTGTTCAGCAGAGCTTCAGACAAGTGGCAGCAGCTGCAAATCCGAAGAATGCAGCTTAGGAAGCGCGCTGCACTCTTTGGAGCTGAGTTAGAGGGATGCCTGTCAGGGTGGGTCCGATACAAAGGGGCCAGGAAAGGCAGAGAGAATTAATGTCCACCCGCCAGGATCCCCCAGTCCTCCTGGTGCAATTCACTTCTGATTTAAAAAAAACAAACTGAACCACTTTCCAAATTTGGAAAAAGTCAGCAACATTAGACCTGAAGTCGAAGAGCTCTGTGTAAATGAGTTAGAGAATATTGCATATAAGAGGTCCTGTAGGTGGGTTTTGTATGGAGTCAGCAAAATCACCCCCCTTACTCCAGCCTAGGGTCTTTCTCTGCTCTTGGGTCCTCCTTTTATTGCTCAGTCAGGACCAGGTTCACACAGATGGGCCCATCCTTGCCTCTAGCTGCGTGCAGACTCATGGCACTACAAAGTCTTCCAGCGTGCTCTTTGCTACCTGCCCAAGTAGTTAGTTAAGTTGGTTGTCTGGGGGCAGAGGGGGATATGGTGAGGAAGCATGCAGGAAGTCTCTTTCCTCTGAAATGACAAGAATAGATTTGTTTATTGGCCAGCCTTTAATACGCTGCGGCCTGCTTGTGTCTCTCTCCTGGACAGCCTTTTGATGCTGCCAAAGAGCAGAAAGAGGATTAGTGGCCCGGGAGCCTTCGCCTTTTGCCTTGGTTCATATGCTCCTGTCGCTTCTCTTTCAGCTACGTCCGAGTGGATCCAGTTCTTCAAAGAAGCTGGGATTCCACCTGGACCTGCCGTCAACTACGCAGTCATGTTTGTGGATAATAGGTAAGGCTGGTTAGAGGAAGCGCCACTCTGAAACGTTTCTCCATTCGGCTTATTCCTGCTGCTGTGAGACACGAGGAGGTCAATTTCCCCTGTAATGGAACGTGGCCTCTTCAGACGCCTTCCAGTGGATCCTCCTCGTGGAAGAACCGTCAGGCCTACTTTCCACATGGGAACAGACAATCATGAGTGTGGATGTTTCCTGAACGGCGTGCAAATGGGCTCCTAGCTCCTAACCCAGTTGGGAAGCTGCTTTCTCCTCAACCTTTCTTATGCCTCCATGAGAGACAGAGAGAAAGAGAGAGAGTATTCCTTCCGCAATGTGGCAGGTGGCAGCATCCCCTCTTTGGATTGCTTGTAGACTGGGAAGCATTTCTAGCAGAGAACTTCATCTTCCAGCTTTTGTCCTCTGTAGGATCCAGAAGAACATGCTGATGGACCTCAACAAGGAGATCATGAACGAACTGGGCATCACCGTCATTGGCGACATCATTGCCATCCTTAAGCATGCCAAGGTGGTGTACAGACAGGTGGGTCCTTTGGGCAGCTGCTACGTAATGGCTTCTTCCCCCACCCCCACCCCCACCCCATGCTTTAAACTAGGGGTAGGGAGCCTGTCAGATGCCTGTGAGATGAGCAGTGCTTTTGGAGGAAGGCTAGTGGTGCCATGTGAAGGGGTCCCCCCCCCCTCACCTCTCACCATTCCATTACGGTTCTGTTCTGTGTCCCTAGGAAATGTGCAAAGCAGCCACCGAGTCCGTGGCCTCCAGCCAAACCACCGTGCAGTCCGAACTCCGGCGAAATGCCAACAGCGGTAAGTTCAGCAAATGCAGCTCCTCCGCTAGTTATTCGCCCCCCATGAGCCTCTCCCGAGAGTGTCGTTTCCCTCGGCTTTCTGATCTGAAGTGACCTGCTTGGACTGCTTTGTTCAGCCATCTGAACCCAAGCCAGGTTCCTCCCCACGTACCTCCTGATCTTTGTTTCCTTCCAGGCAGGGATGCAGGGTGGGCCAACATCAGGGGGCAAGAATGTGTTAATTCTTCATTGTGCGTGTGTGTGGATTTTAATTTTGACGTTCCACTGAAAATCCTTGCAGATCGGTAAATAGCTGTGAGTTGCTGCCTGGACTCTTCAGTCTGGACACAAAATGAATCGGGTTTTACCCCCTTTTGTAGTAAGTGCTACTGTTCTCCAGCATCCTGTTGAGTTTTGAAAAAGGAATTTGTTGACCTCTCGACTCTAACTTTTAAGGCACTTCTTATCACAGTGCAGTAGGTAACATCTGAAAACATCTCCAGGTGCCATCAGATAGATGCCTTCCCCCCTTGTTTTCCCCATCATGTTTTAAACTAAAATGCTGGAAGAGTAACATAGCTTTTCCCCCACTACAGTCTTTAGTTGTTGTTTTATGTCTGCCCTCCTGTCTCCGTCTTTGCTGCCTTCCTGCAAGCAGACAAAAACCTTTCTCTTCAGACAGGCTTTTCCTTATAGACTGGCTTTCCAGGAAAGGTTTTTAAATGAAGGGCTGGGCCTTGTTGCTTTTAAATGTGTTTTTAGTATGATGTTATTCACTGTTTTTTTTAAACAATCTGGTATTTGTTTAATTCTTTTCCATATTTGTATACTTCCTGCTTTTAGCTTTTAAACATTGTCTTCTAGGGTTCTTTTTCAGGAGAAAGGTTGAATTAAAGATACAATATTGTGCATGGAGATGGGTTGGGTGTCTTGAAAACAATGGCTGAAAGTCAAATAATAATGTTCCGAGGAGACGACAGCTCCCTGCCTCTGTCCTCAGAATTGCCTTTTCTGCTCACTGCCTTCCCAATGTTGTTTTGAAAGCTGCCACCCGAATGATTACTAACAGCCTGAGCCGAGATTCTCCACCTTCCACTCCTGTTCGGAGACCTGACACCAGCGCCTCCAAAATCTCCATCACCGTGTCCAATAAGATGGCGTCGAAGAATGCCAAAGCAGGTGACCAGGGGAAGGGCAATGAGCCGAGGGGTGGCTGACCACCTTCCTTTTCTGGACCTCCTGGCTGGGTTTGGGTCCTTAAGGCTGGGTCTTTGTCTCGTGTGCTCGAGGCCTGGCTGGGGCATGGCCAGGCCAAACCCGGCTGGCTTCCGTTTCCTCTCTTGCTGTTGAGTCCAGGTTCCCTTCCTAATTTTTAGGACTGCCCAGGCTGAGCAGAGGGAGCGTGCGGTTGTGTCTCCAGCCCAGATTATTTTTTTCAAAAATGAATGGTTTCAAAGGCTCAGCAGCGTGCAAAGCAGGTGCTTCAGGAAGGGGGGAGAGAGAGAGAGAAACGTGTGTGCTCTTAACAGGAGCATTGTTGCCGGTCATCATCATCATCATCACACACAGGCTCAGAGTGGAGATGGCAGTGAGGTTCTGCTTGGGGATGGCATGTGTCTGTCACACTGTCATTATGGAGTCCACACTTGCATGGAAATGTAGGGAAAGTCTGTTTCAATATATAACCCCACCGCCCCCAGAACCCAGCCAGGCTTGAGGGAAGAAGAATGCCACGTGGAATTACTCTGTCCCAAATTCTCAGCCTTAAGGCTTTCTCCTTCCTTCCTTCCTTCCTTATTATTATGTGGCTTCGAGTCACCTCCGACACCAATGAACGAGCCATCTCCCCAGATCGCCCTATCCCCAGCTGCTGCCCTGCTCAACTCTTGCGAGCTCAAAATCTGTGGCTTCCTTTAAGGAGTCAGTCCTTCTGACACTGAGTCTTCCTCCACCTCTAGCCGTTGACTTGAATTGTGGAAGCCCCCGAAATCTCTCACATCCTTGCTGGAGACATGAGGGGCTGTGAGGTGGAGATAGCGCTTGGCCCTGGTCCTCCCCACCTCTCTGGAAAGCGGAGAGGCAGCGGAACAGAGAGGAGGAGGAAGTACACGGCCTCTCTTTTCTCCTCCTTTGAGCTGACTGGCGTGTGTTTTATGGGCCAGTTTGTGGAAGCCTCCGATGGAGGTCAAGCTATCTGCTCTTGGCTTTGCATGCATACTCTGAAGGCTGTTTCTGCGACCTCAACTCCCCCCCACCCCCAGCTAACGTTTAAGCCTCGGTCCTGTTTCAGCTGCCATTCTCTCCAGCCCTGGAGCAGAGAATGCTGCGGTGCCACCGAAGCGACGCCGTGTCACAGCAGAGATGGAAGGGAAGTACATCGTCCACATGCCGAAAGGGACCACGCCCAGGACCAGAAAGATCCTGGAGCAGCAGGCAGCCAAAGGTACTCTACCTGGACCCCCTTGGATGGGGTGGGGGAAAGCATGTCTTAAGACTCTTGTAGTGAACTTGACAACACGTTGTGGTATATGGTGCAGGTTTCTTTACAAAAGGAAAGCTATTAGCCAAGATGAAAACGTATGTATTTAGAACAAGGAAGGAAAGTGAATGGTTCCAACCTGCTGATAAAGTTCTAACAGAGACACCACCCGTTCTGCTGCTTCCGTCTGATATACATTTTAACTGCAACGTTTCTTATTCGTTCTGGGCATTTTATCAGAAATGGAAAGGGAAGATTTCATCCCCCTCCCCCCAGAACTTTTAAATGTTTAGAGAATACAACATCTGTAGTGACTGTAACCATCCCACATTTTTTTCTGTGCAGGCCCTGTTGGCGGTAGCTTTCAGATCAGAGTTATGTTGAGGATGGAACTCTTTGCTTGTGGGTGGGCAGAATCCTGACATGGCTACATTTCATTGGCTGATTTGCATTTCTTGATCTCACAGAGATGGGCATTCTCTGCCACTAACTTTCTCCCACCCTACACCAGCACATGTTGGCATTTTCCTTTAAGTGGCCCTTAAGCAAGATTTGGCAGTTTCTGGGACATCTTAAAGTCAAACAGGGCTGGTCCAGAGCTAATCACATGGGCAGCATGGCCTGACCGGTAGAGGTCCAGGATGCTCTGCCTAGCCTGGCCATTAACAGCTTGCTGACATCAGCTGAAAGATGTGTTGGAACTGGTTGCCTTGTCTGTTGAGTGCATGTGATGTTTTGTTTTAAATTCTGTTTCTTGCGCACTCTCTCTCTCTCTCTCTCTCTCTCACACACACACACACACACACACATTTGTTTGTGCTTGAATGCAGGAGGCATTCAACAAGTTTAAACCACCCCCTAGCAGATATCCTTTGATTTACATTCCTGCCTTGAGCAGGAGGGGCGAGGGTTTGGACTAGATGGCCTTAGAGCCCCCTTCCTACTTCATTATTCTGTGATTCTTTGATATTTGGTCCCCATGTTTCCTTGCACCCTTTTCTCCTTTTCACTTAGTGAGATACTACATACATACCAATGTTCTGTTTGTGGATCTTTAACCCATCCACCCTTGTTCCATTGTAGGCTTGCAGAGAACCTCCGTCTTTGACCGGCTTGGGGCAGAGACCAGTGCAGACACAACTACGGGAAGTAAGGTGAGAGGGATAGGTTTTTACCTCTGGGGCTCTTCTGGGTTTTCCGTTCCAGCCCCTGGGATGTGGGGTGCTAAAAACGGAGACAGTTCAGAAGGCAGTCTTGTGGGGCTTGACCTTCCTGAGTTCAGGAGGAGGAGGATGGCAGGCTATATTTCCCAGTATGAAAGGGAGACCAATCCTTGTATGGGCACCCCATCTGTGAGTTTCCTCCTGGACATAGTTCTGGTGTTTTTCCCTCCCTACCTCTCCACGCTCGTGATGATGTGCTCCTCCTGGGTCGGACAGAACTCCCACTTTTGGTTCAGAGACTTAAAAAGTTGGGAGCTGCGGGGGGCGGGGGGGGAGATCTTTCAGGTGCCCTGCAGTGGCTCGTGCCCCCCTGCTGACCTTCTCTGGTGTCGACAGCCCACAGGAGTGTTCAGCCGGCTGGGGGACATGCAGGAGGCGGAGGAGGAGGAGGAGGAGGAAGACAAGGCAGCTCTTGGAAGCGATGAGGAGGATGACGACGACAGTGCTGTCCTTCAGTATGCCGGCGTGCTGAAGAAATTATTCAGGCCCGCCAAGCCAAAGGGGAGCGGCAAGGCGGGGGTGACAATTAAAGCCAAAGCCACCAGCTCTGAGCCCAAGGTGGTGGCCGTGGTGGCGGCGGCGGCGGCGGCTCCCACCACCACCATTAAGAGGCTGGGGAGCAGGAGCCCCACCGGCCTGGTGGCTCCGGTCCAAGAGAAGAAGCCAGAGCTGTCCTCGCCACAAGGCCATGGCGGGAAAAGACGGGGGAAGCGCCCCTTGCCTGCCGAAGCCCAGGACAGCAGCGTCACCAGCTCCAGGGGCAAGCCGGACTCTGGCTTCCGGGTCACCATCAAGAGAACGGTGGGGAGCAGCAAGGTAAGCAGCACCACGGAGACCCCCAGCGCCCAGATGGACAACGCGGGGCCCGTCAGCGTCTTTGAGCGCCTGGGCAGGAAGACAGTGTGAGAGCCCGGCCCTGGGCGTCTCGGCCACGCAAGCGCGCGCAGGGTGTGGTTGGGGCGCACAGGTGGGAGCGTCCCTCCAGACGGTCTGGAAATAAGGAGCGTGTTTTATTGCTGCGCCGGCGGCCCTTTGCCAGCCCACGCGCCCTGCCCGTTGGCACCACCACAAGCATTCTCCCGTGCTCTTTGCGGACTGGCATGTTTTGGTGAGGAGGCCCGGTGGTAGGGTGCTGTTAGTTAGTTCTCCCTCCTGTTCTCACTGGTCCATTCGGACATGTTCCCCTCCACCAACACCCTGTGGCGGCAGAGCAGGGTTTCTTAGGTGTTGCTGGGAAGGCCACGTATGTGCAGGAACCACGGCCCAAGCTTCAGGCTAAGCATGGCCCATGGAGGGAATGCAGGAGTATAGGCAGGCCTTGGCAGAGGAAGAGGAAGGTCCTGAGGCAGCCTGGCAGAGCCCTGAACATCCTTTTCTTTCCTTTTCTTCCTGCAGGTCCTTGCTCAGTCCTAGGAAGTAGTGTCTTGAGAGTCTCCGTAAGAGACAGTCAGAGGCACTCGCTTTGTGATATGCAGGAGAGGTCCTTCCTTCCTTCCTTCCTTCCTTCCTTCCTTCCTTCCTTCCTTCCTTCCTTCCTTCCATCTTCGTAGATCCCAAGAACAGCACCTGAACAGTTCCCTGTTTGTCCTCTTGTTGGCTGGCTGCTTAGAGCTGTGCTGTTGGCATGCAAAGGACCGGTAGCAAAAACACGTCAGATGTGGCAATTCAGAGATTTCCTCTCCCTTCTCCTTTCCCTGGTTTAGCTCCTTGGGCTGAGCGAGCGAGCGAGAAAGAGACCTCCTTTCTTCTCACCCTTTGGCCGCTGCGCCTTTGAGTCAGAGGATTCGAGAGGATCATGGCTTCAAGTTTCTCTTTCTCCCCGAGCTGCTGAAGCATCCCAGGAGATGGTGGGGAGGGAGCGTGCTATGCCTCTCTTGATCCAGACAGGTTCCAGTTGTTCTCCGAGGCTCTGCCAGCCTAGGGAAAACATAGCAGTTCCTCCTCTGACCATGGTGGAACATTTTTGAGGCTCGGGGATTGCCTGACCCATGGAAAGTCCGGCCTTGCTCCTGAAAGTAGCTCCATCTAAGTTTGGTCTGCATTTCCCCCTAATGTCCAGAAGGCACAGTGTTGGCATCTGGTGTCTCTGTAGGCACACACACACACACACACACACACCAGCGCCCTTGGTAGCTTTGTATCCTCCTCCTGAGATGACATTCAGAAGTTTGAGCAATGCTGCCCGCCTCTTGTTCAGATGCACAATGCACGGCAGGGGTTTCCGCTATTGCTGTTTGCCCGGAGGAAAAGCGACACCTTGCTCATTTAGACGGTTACCAGGATTTGGGCCAACCTTCCAGGCTGTGCCATTTTCTCAAGGGAATCCTGACACGAATAGCGACCAAGGGAGGTCTTTTCCTTCCTTAAAAAAAAAAAGATACGTGGGAAGGCGGCCATGTTGGATTCCTGGTACTGTATTTTAAAGGTTTTATTGAATAAAGTTAGCGGTGCTGGCTGAATTGCAACATGGCTGTTAATGGTTTTTGTGTTTTGTTTTTAATGGAAGGTTCCTTTTGTGAATGAAAATTAAGGGACTTTGTATTTAGGCAAGCGTTTTTGTACTTAGCCGTTTTGGAGGTGGTGGTGGGGATGTAGGTGTCTTAGTGTTGGTTTCTGAACTCACCTCCGGGAAGCAGTAGCATTCCCTTGCAATCAAATGGGTCTCCTCTTAGCTCATGATTTAGCTTCTCCCATGCAGGGGGTGGGCTGGGGCCCTCAGTGGCCTGTCCTCCATGGTTTAGGATTAGAGATGTAAAATTTCCGAAGATTTTGAAGCTATGGGGGGAGGGGACTTTGGGGGAGGGATGGGAAAATGGGAGGGGGCAAGGTTCCCCCCCCCCCCTGAAGCCCCCCCAGTCCCCCCCAATCACTGTAACAATTGCTGCAGAAATGGCCTCTGCCAAGGCAGAGCACTGGGCGTCCGCCACCAACCCGTTGAGACCTGGCGCCATATAAGCAAGGATCAAGCCTTGGCGAGAGACACCCTAATATATTTCTAGCCCATCTCCTCTTCAACCCAGAAATGTGGTTTCTGGTCTAAAAACACCCAGTCTAAGATAGGTATGTGCAATAAGGCAGCATCTCTTGAAAGCTAGAGGATGACCTGATTTGAATGATCTGCTGGAAGTGATTTCATTTGGTCAGAGGCTGGGTGGAAAACAGCCGGGGACCAGAACCCTTTTGCTTCCTGACTTCGGCTCCCTGGAACGCAATAAATCTTTTTACGTGTTTTAAAATTTTAGAATGGTAGTGTTTATTGCACACAAACACACATACATATATGTAAGTACATACAGTACATAGTCAAGGCTTCCGTCTGGCATCTCCTGTTAAAAAGAGGCAAACAAGGCCAAAAATGCCCCCCCCCACACACACACACTTGTAGCCTCAGAAAGTAGGAAGATGACTTGGCTCCGTCCAAGATAGTTTAGTTAAAGAGCACCCAGCGGATGGTAAATGGCTTCAACCTTTCCCTCCTGGGAGAGAATCCCTGAGCTCACGATAGTGCAGCACATACTGGGGGTTTCTCTAAGCCTCCTGGAATGTTTAAAACCTGCACAGCTGTGTGTGCTGATACAGAGTGGATCCAGGTTGCTAATATCTCCCAACTCCAGTTATGAGATCCCTGCAGCGATTTTGTCAGGAAAAATCCAGGGTGCATAAACCACCCTCCCTGCAGGCCGCATCACAGATGATCTTCCTTGCCCCTCTCCTCACCTTTAGTCCCTGGACTTGCTCTTGAGCGGGGATTGGGACCGATTTCACTCCCTGTGGGCCAAATGGAGACAGCGGGTGGAGCTCACACTTCCAGCCAGTGTCACTTTTTAAATAGTGGTAATGCGTACACATTTGTGTACATGAAGGAACTGTACTGGCGTATGTGTGAAAACATATTGTAAACTGCCATCCTAAAATTTGTTCGTATTGAACACTCCAGCCACCCCACTTGCTCATGATTATCTCAGGGATTCATCATTTCTTCGCCGACGCTCCATATAAAGGGAAATTTGCTTAACAGAATTTCATTTGGAACAAATTAATATTCAGGCATGTCCAAACTTTGTCCCTCCAGATGTTTTGGACTGCAACTCCCACAGTCCTTTGTCATTGGCAATCTAAGTTTAGAATTCTGGGAGTTGTGGTCCAAAATATCAGTAGGGCCAAACTTTGGACATGCCTGAATTAATTCCTTTATACAAAGTACCACTGTGGTTTAATCTGATAGGTCCACTTTTTCCCTCTCTTAAAATATGTTCTGGGGCTGTAGATTGTTCCTCCCGCCTTGGGTCCTTTCCCAATGAGAAAGGTGCGGTAACAATAATACTCTAAATAAATACATACAGTCAATTCGCCCCTAGGCTTCCTTAAGGCATGTCCAAACTTCGGCCCTCCAGATGTTTTGGAACACAACTCCCAGAATTCCAAGGCTGTGTTTCCAATGGCAAAGGATTGTGGGAGTTGTGGTCCAAAACATCTGGCCTGTCTCAGCCGCCCCTTCCTTTCGACCAGGAGGAGGAGGAGGAGCCCTCTTGGAGTTCGGAAGCCGGGGGGGGGGTCAGCCCAGCTGCGCCTGCGCAGTGCGGCCCCTTTGCCACAGTGCGCCTGCGTAGTGCGGCCCCTTTGCCACAGTGCGCCCGCGCCTGCGCAGTGCGGCCCCCTTCCCACAGGCCACCCGCGCCTGCGCCCTGAGCCCCGGCCGCCAACCGCCGCCTCCTCCTCCTCCTCCGCCCCGCCCTTCCTGCATGCGTGGGCCCGGCGGGGGCGGGGTTTCCGGGAGCGCGGGCGCCGTCGGGCCTGCCGCGGCGGTGCTGCTGTTGCTGAGGAGAAGGAGTCGGGAGGAGGAGGAGGATGGCGGGCCTCGGCCTGAGGAAAGGGCGCCGGTGGTAGCGGCGGCGGCGGCAGGTGAGGCGCCGAGCGGAGCCCGACTAGGCCGCGCGCCCCTCTTTTCTCCTTCTCCTTCTTCCCGCCCGCCCGCCGCCGCCGCCCCCCCCCCCGTTTTATTCCCCACTGGGGCTGGCCGTGGTATCGCCCGGCCGCGCGGGGCACCCTGGGAGGCCTCTGCCTGGGAGAGAGCGAGGAGGAGGAGGGGGAGGAGGAGGAGGAGGAGGCGCGCGCGGGCGGGCGGGCGGGCCGAACCATGGAGCCCCGAGGCGCGGGGGGGGAGGAATGGAGGAAGGTGGAGGTGGGAGGGGAATGAAAGGCCCCTCGGGAGAGGAGCGGGCAGGGAACGGGGCGAACCATTGGCGGCAGCGGGGAGGGGGGGGTCTCTTTGGAGAGAGCGGGTGTGGGCGTGGTCTGCGGGGAGCGCCCGCCGGGGGGGGGGGAAGAGTTGTTTCCTGGCGGGAGGAGGGAAGGTCCCTGCCCCGAAGAGCTCGCTGGGCCTTCCTGGCATGGGGGGTGGGGAAGGGGGGGGAGAGACGCTGCCTTCTCCCCTCCCCCCCGGCTTCCTCTTCCTCTCTGGCAGGGCTCAGCCCCCTCTGGCTTTTGTGGCGCCGAGGGGGAGGGGAGGGGTCGTTCTTTTTTGGGGGGTGGGGGTAGGGTTTGTGTGTGGGGGGTGCTTCCTCGCCATCAGCCCTCGCCCCCCCCAGTCTGGGGAAGGGGCTTCCCTTGGCAGAGAGAAAAGGAAGGCACGGAGGGGCCATTCTTCCATGGGGAGTGTGTGTGTGGCGGGAGGGGGGGTTCCTCAGGTGGCTCCCAATAAAGAGTTTCTTTTTGTGGGGGTGGGGGGTAGGTGGGAGGGGGTCCCAGGAGTTATGCTTGCAGGCCACAGATCTTCTCCTGCCCGGTTTCTGTAGGTGCATCGGGCCCTTTTTGAAGAGAAAGGCGGGGCCAGGAGTATTTCAAATAAAGGAAAACAACTCAATGCGAATTTGATTTTGGGTTCGGGTGGGTGGTCCAAAGAAGAAAGGTGCAACCTCGATCGATTCAGCTGGGTCCTCTTTGGCCGCTGGTCTTGCACTTGTTTGTGTTCCTTACGCTTATGTATACCTTGAGTAGCTGGATTTTATTGGTTTATAGATTTCCTATTTATTGTTTTACTCTGTTTTATTTTATGCATGAGGAGGAGTTTTGATCAGATCCTTAAAGCAAATCATCACAGAGAGAGGGGGGGGGAGAGAGGAAAGATTAAAATCCATTCGTTTGTAAAGCAGTGGTTCCTGACCTTGGGTCACCCGGTTATTCATGGACTGTAATTCCCAGAAACCCCAGCCAGCACAGCTAGGGGATGGAAGCTTCTGGGAGTTGTGGTCCAGTAACAAGCGGGTGACCCAAGATGGAGAAACACTGGCCTAAAGCAGGAGTGGGGATCATTGATGCTTTGGACTGCCACTCCCAGAACTGTGAATTTATATTGCCAATGATAAAGGACTGTGGAAGTTGTGGTCCAAAACATTTGGAGGGCCGAAGGTTCCCCACCCCAATCTAAAGTGTTGATTGCAGCGGGATGGGCCTGAACATATGTCTTCGGTTGCAGGAAGTGATGGAGAACCAGCGGGTGGTATCTCACCCCTTAATGATGTGTTTCCTGCTAGTCCCTTTTCCTTGGCTGCCTTAGGGTTTCATATATCTTTGGGTCTCAAATCCCCAGAACACCCCTGCAAGGCTGATCAGACCATAGCCAAGACTGAGCCAGAATCCGTCAGTGTGGACGGTGGCACCAGTGGCGACAGAAGACCAGACTAGAGAGGTCCTCGGTCTGATCCAGTTTAAGTGCGCTTCTTGTGATCTTATGCGTGGGGCAAGGTCGCCACCACCCCTCACCATGCTTTTGTGGCCTGTTGTTGTTGTTGCGGGAAGCAGCACCACGGGTGAGGCCAAGGCCTTTGGCCTATTTCGGAAGCCAGTTCATGTCTGGGACAAGCTGTGTCGTCATCCTTTCCCCTGGCAGGCTTCTGGGTAGCTGGGAAGAGGAAGGGGGGGAACTGTGTGGTCGAAAGGGAAGCAAGCAGCCTCCCTCACTGTTTTGGCTTGACCCTGCGCTTGGTTACCTGAAAGGTTATCTCTTCTTCAGGTATCCTTACTTCCGTCATATCCCTGGGACCTGTTGCTTTGAGATATGCACTGATACCTTGTGTGAGGAAAAGGGGGTGTGTGTGTGTGTGAAAGCGTCTGTTCTGCCTGCTGCTTCCTGAAGCATTTTCCATCCGTCAAAACCAGTGGCTGTGAAATTGATCCTTTCAGAGCTGCCCTGCAGAAACGTTGTGCTGCAGTTTGCTGAAAGCTGCCCCGTGGGGCTTAGGGGGCAGGAGGCAGCGCAGGCGTCTCCCTCGGTGGGCTGCTTTCTCTTCCAGTTGCTGGAAGTATGTGTTGTCCATAGTTGTTGACCTTCAGCTGTGACCCAGCTACAAATCATATGTACCTGCCCTCGGCCGCCCCTCGTGCTGGATTTGTATTTAAGGCTGCCTGTTCTCCTATGTTTGCTGCCCTGGTAGGGGTTGGTGTACAGCACTGGTGAATGAGGGTAGCCTGTTGCTTCCAGACTGAGGCACAATAGCGGCAGAGCAGGGTGCCCGTGAGTGGCAGGAAGGCAGAACAGTAAGAGAGCTAAGCTTGGCCTGGCCTAAGGATGCCTGTCGTCCTTGCAGGATCATTGCCCCACTGATCAAAGGGAACACTGAGACCATATATTTCTGTTCCCAGAAAGTTCTGACCTTGGGCCTGTGAGAGAGAGGCAACCTTATGGATTGCTGGGCCTTTGCCAGCCTCTCTCTCGCTTTTGCCCAGCAGGAGGGCAGGGTACCTGTGTGCCTGCCTGCCTCTCTCAAAATCACAAGTATGTCTGTTTGGCCTGCAAGAGGCAATGAAGCTTCTGTACATTCATTGGCAGTATCTGACTTCCCAAGTAGTCCTCGAGATCCATATTTCTCTGTGGGTTGGCTGTCTTTCTGTCCACTCTGCCGTTTTGCTGACTGCCCGCTTGCGTCTGTATCTCTTGGGTGAGATGTGCAGGCAGAGCCACCTGTGTTCTGTCTTTGCCTCGTTGCGGTCTTCATCGGGACGGCTCGCCCCCTCGCTCGTGGGGCTTGCATGAAGGAGTCCAGATCTATATAAAATGGTCTACTCTGAAGTCTAAAAATAACTGGGAATTGCCGTTTGGCATGTAGGAAGTAGTTGGGTTGGCTTACTCTCTCTTACGCTCTGGAGGCGTGCGCTCACTTCCTTTTTTACAGCTGGCCTTGGAATTTCTATGGGATGTAGTTACAGCTAGACTGGAAATACCACTCTTGAGAGGGATTCTTCCCCTCCCCCCCCCTTTGTGTGTGTGTGTGTCTGAGAGAGAGAGAGATGGGGAGTATTGTCTTCAGGAACCTTCCTGGCCAAGTGGAATGGCACCAGGATGAGGGAGGGAGGGGCGAGAATCCCGATTTCTTTCTGTAACAGCCCATTGTCAAAGAGCAGCAGGAGTTTGGAAGCGGAGGGGGACTTGTTCTCAAAGCCTGGAGGGTGGGGGTGGGGGCGTTACAAAGCTTTTGCAGGCATCCGTCACCTGTCTCTATGCCTTCCTTCCTAAAGCCTTGCAAAAACAGCATGATTGGAGTAGAGATTATCCCCAGTCCCCTGCTTGGGCAACTTAATCCCATCCTATGGGGGCTTTCTGGTCTGCTGAGTAAAGGGTCTGACCCCCACCCCACCAGCCCACAACTGCTGGTTTTAAAAAAATTCTTGAAGTTACTTGGAGTGATCCTTTCTTAGCTCTTCCTGAGATGCCCCCGGCTTACAACGTCCCTGGACGCCTCAAAGTCTACTTTTCAGGTGAACTGCAGCCCCAGGCCTCCTTGGAAATAAACCTGATTTGTTTTCCGTCCGAGCAGCGCTCTCGGTGCACCCAACACACAAAAGCCTGAAAAGAACGAAAAGCATTTCCTTTCTGACAGGCCCGAACAAAAAACGTGTCGGGCTGGTGGACGGTGGTGGGAAGGGAGAGCGGTGCCTCCGAAGCGGAGGGTGGTGCTGACTGTATCCTAACCCCCTCCTCCCTTCTCCTTTTGAAGGGCTTTCCTCCAGCCGTGCCTTCTTCCGAGTGATTCCCAATCTGATGCTTGCACTCGGAAGTGTGAGAAACCTGCCCCCGTTTCTTAAACATCCTCCCGTCCAAAGGGGTTCCTTGTTGTTGGAAGGAAGGAAGGGGTGCCCTGTATTCTGTTCAGAATGGCTGCCACCTTGGTTTGTTTGTGGGAGAAGGGGACCTGGCCAATACCAAGGCAGTGGCATCTTCTGGTGCGTCCTTGAGATCTTGTCCCGCATTGTGTCAAAAGGCCAGGTGTCCTGCAGAACCGGATGCAGCCAGAATAGCTAACAGGAGATGGTGAGCGTCCCATACTCTTTCCTAGTCTTCAGGGCAAGGACAGGCAATAAGTGATACCTTGACAAGCCACTGATTTTTTTTTTAAAAAAAAACCCCACCATACAAAGCGGAAGCTTCCGTGGGTAAACCCAAGGCAAGTACCAAAAGGATAGGCATGGGAAGATGGGATTGGCCTGGAGTTTAATCTTCACGCCCCAGTCCAGTGGAATTTGCCCACCCAAATTCCCAGGTTTTTTTTTTCAGTGGCCTGCAGAGGTATATCACCTAGAGCCTATTCTTGCGTTTGCATTTTGTGATGGCCACCCGTCTCTCCCCCACCCCACCCATCCCCCTTTTTGAAAAATCTCAGGACCAGGATCACTTTTAGTTTTATTCTGAACGGTGAAAAGGAAGAGGAGAGCCAGGACCGCTCTTAGCTTGTGCAGCATCATTTGAGTAGGACATTGCTGGGAGTTTGGTGGAGGCAGGAGCATCAAGAGGGGTCAGAGATATGGCCCAGCCGACCCCATAACACAAGGCTGGGGGGTTTCCACTGGCATGCCCCGAGGGGAGGGGACAATCCCCACCCACCCCCCACCCCCCGGCTGCTCTCCCTGTTGCCTCCTCTTTCCCTGGCCTTAGGTACAGTTTTTTTCCTCTCTTGTTTTTCCTCTCCGCCACCAGGTTCCCCTCCCCTCCCCGTTCCACAGGGTCACATCCTGGAGTGCGTAAACAACTCTGGTGCTTGCAGCATCTGAGTCACACAGGCTCGGCAAGTCAACAAGCTCAACCTCCCCCCTCCCGCTGTCTTCCTCCTCCTCCTCCTCCGTCCCACCCCCCACCCCCACGTGCGATGAGCGTGCCGCGCTTGCATGCCGAACCAGGGCCAGTGGCAGAGGAACTGGGAGTCGGCTGCATTGCTTCCATTCAGCGGCCGTGGCTATTGTGCGGTAGGGACAGGTGTGTGCATCAGAAGCCGGGCAGTGGGAGACGGCTGCCCTCCTGAGGGACTCGAGGGGCGCCTTCACGGGCTGCAAAATAAGGAGGGCAGGCGTGAGACCTTCCTTCGTGTCTGTAAAGGCCTGGGCAAAGGATGGAAGTGTTTACGCCCCACCAGGGCTTGGGGGTTTCTCACAGAATTCACTCGACCACCCCAAGGGTGTGGTGTTGCATTTTTGTGCCCTGCTGTGCTCTTGTCCAGGAGCTGCAGCATCATCAAAAGTTTGGCTTTAAGTCTCAGGACCGGTGTGGGGGTGGGCGTTCAGGTCTTCTTTTCTTTTGAGTTTGCAGCACTGAAACATTTCCCACGTGGGTCCCGCTGATGCACCCTGCCTTGGGAAACGGCAGCTCATGGAATGGCACCCTTTTCCCGCCTTCAAGAGGCATCCCGAGGCTGGCGCTCAAGAGATGTCGCATGAGCCACCTGCCCCTCTCTTGAGTAGGCACCAAATTTGTCCCAGAAGCAGCAGCGGTGTGTGTGTGTGTGTGTGTGTGTGTGTGTGTGTGTGTGTGTGTGT